>CAUYLG010053612.1:0-49275 GCA_963573385.1 Cacajao melanocephalus | reverse complement strand
GTAGAAATCCTTCTTTAAGTGAAATACCACCAAGAGGAAAAACACATATGTGTGAGATTTGACATAGAGATATTCCAGCTGGAAAAAGCAGACTGGTCGTTTTCCTCAGGCCCATTCCTTGCCGTTCTCATGCTTTGCTCTGTTTTCCAAGGGGCTGAAACTCGTTCTGTTTCCCATAATACCTTGCAAATTGGCTTCTCACTGGGCTCATCCTGTAGGCTATTGCAGGGAGAGTCCAAGGAGAGTCTATATATATCAGATGCTCTTCAGTAGTCTCCCATGAAATGTCCCCTCCTACAAGATTTCCAGTTCCTCAGCTTCTCCTCCCTTTTTCCCTCCAGCCCTACGGGTAACAGTGATTTCCTGTAGTTGCTTATCTTGCAGTTGCCTCACCTTCTCCAGGTTGCTCTTTCAAGCTCTTCTAACCTATAGCTAATTTTGTATATTAAATTTCCCAAACTGAATTTCTGGCAGTTGGTTTTATTTTTCTCACTGTACCCTGACTGATACTAAGATGTGAATAGCCTAGAGCCCTGCGTCTCAACCCCAGGTTTCCTGACACGAGGTTCCTTAGGTACATCTGTAAAACCATTAAGGCTCATTCCTCATTCTGTCACTAAATAGTTGTATGATATTGGGAGAGTCATAGAATATCTCCAAGCCTCACTTTCCTCACCATTTAGGAGTCAGACTCACCTTTACCTTTCATAATAAATGAAAAAAATTGTGGACAATTTAAAGTATTACACAGATTTTTTATTTATATCTCAAGTCTTTGTAAATTTGGATGAACTAGAAGATAGATATAGATATTTAAGAAATATAGATATAAATGATATAAATATATAGATACAGATAAAGTGTTAGTTTCTCAGGGATGCAAAAAAATATTCCTCCTTCTCCCTAGCTTTTAAGATAGAAAATTTTAAACTGTTCCTTTAAACAGTTGTGAGATTAAATGAGGATTCATAGATTTATATATCAGTTGTAGCAAAGTTATAACAGATCTTAGTTATAGCTTCTGATTCATGTTGTTTCTATTCAGATCTTGTTGTTTATGCTTAACAACCCACACTGGTATTGTACTCATTCTTTCATGTATTGTGGTTTCAGCACTTCCAGAGTGGTTTTAGGCAGTCCCAATCCAAATTTTAGGTACATGTGCTCTGAGATAATTACCTTTGGTTGCAAGGAGGATGCATACATATGAAAGAAGTTGGAATTAGACAATTATGGTTTGAGAATTGGTGCTCCAAATAGAAAAGTTGAAATGTATATGTTTGTAAATAATTATGGCCTAGTGTGATTTTTTTTTTCTCAAAAAAAAAAATCAGTTTCATTTTCTGACTTCCTGGAAAATCAACTCAGTCTAGTGGCAAGAAAACATTTGGGTCAATGTCACTACCACACATCATCTGACCCATGACTGAGAGTATTGATTAAACAGACTATCACAATATTTAATACATTGCATTGTGATTGCCTCTTTACTTATCAGCTTCACCCACCAACTATTATAAACTTGAAGGGAAGTAGGATTAAGTCCTTTTCATCATGTAGTTTCAGTGACATCGCAGTGCCTGCCACCTGGGAGGTTTGCAAAAACACGTAAGATGAATTAATTAATAAGTGCCAGGCTGGATTCAGGCCAACTGATGCCTTCAGCACAGTCTGACAATAGTGCCCTCTCAGCCTTTCCATTGCTTAAAGAAATATAAAAGCTTAAGGATTCTTTACAGCCACTGTGTTTACAGGGGATGGAAACAAAACTCTTAAGCCCTGAGACAAAAACAAATGTAATATCAAGTTTCAAGTCAAACTTCTAAACTTGATAACTCACCATGCCAAAAAAAAAATTTTTTAATAAGGCAAATTGAAGTCAAACATGACAGATAAATATTTTTTATTAAAAAGAATAAACTAAAGTTAAGGGAGGCAGTGAAATACTTATGGCCATGATAACTGAGGTCGGGTCAGGGAAACTCTTTAATAACCTTTCCTCTTGGTGCACCTGTTTATTTTGCTCAATGATTAATCCAGAGCTGAATGAATGGCAAAAATGCAGAGCTGATTGATATTAAAGACTACCTTCCATGTTCTTCTGATTCTCCTACACTAATGTAAGCCTCACTCCATAGTTCCATTCCATAATTCTTCTTTTCCATACATTGAATTGGGACAACCCCCTTTTCCTAGTTCTATGAGATAACATCTGACTCAGGTTTTTCTTGTTCTAGTGCTTTGCATTCTTACTACTCAAGTCTTCACCATTCAAAATTGATTTTCTCTCATCACCTAGCAAATCATTTTTGTTGCCTAATGTGTACAACACTTTGTGAAAAGTATGATGAAACTGGAATATAAAGGAAAGGAAAAGCAAAACAACTATGGAGTATTTCACAGTATGACTTCAGTTAATTTACTAATATTTCTATGAATGAATATTTAGGTTGATTCCAGGTGTTCACCATTGGACAAACATTGTTACAATAAATATTCACGCAAGCAACTCTTAAAACATGTGCAAGAGTTTTTCAAAAGCATATACGTAGAACTGAAATTTGTAGATTTTAAAGGACATGAAATATTCAACATTGTTATTATCAAAATTTCTCCAATTGGTTTTTACCAAATTCTACTTCCATTAAGTAGCATATGAAATTCTCCACGTCTCCATATCTTAGTAACATTTGATGACATAAGAATTTTTCTTTGACAATCTAAGGTCTGTAAAATAGTATATCTCCTTTGTTTTTATTTATAGTTCCTGATTATTTGTGAAGTAGCATATTTCTTAAGTTTATTGGTTGCTCTTCTCCTAAGAATTGCATATTATACCCTTTACATATTTTTTCAATAATTTCACTTATTGTTTTTATGTTGATAGTAGATATTTTTTATGTATCCTAGATAATATCATGCTGGCTATATGAATTTCAAATAATTATTATTCATCTTTTAACTTTATGAGGTCCATAGTTGTTTAGAATATTTTTACTTTGATATAGTCAAAGTTCCAATATTTTATTTTATAGTTTGAAAGTCTTGTATCATCTGTGAGACTGTCCTCTATAGTTGATTCTAAAAACCGCCTGTATTTTTCTTTGCATAGTGTGACATAAGAATCTGATTTCTTTTCTTCTATATAAACAACTGATTTTTTTCACAGAACTATTTGTTGTCATTGCTTTATAATTCTGTCTCTACTCTTTTTTTTTTTTTTGAGTTGGAGTCTTGCTTCGTCTCCCAGGCTGGAGTCCAGTGGTGCGATTTCAGCTCACTGCAACCTCTGCCTCCTGGGTTCAAGCAATTCTTCTGCCTCAGCCTCCCAAACAGCTGGGATTACAGGTGCCCGCCATCATGCCTGGATAATTTTTGTATTTTTAGTAGAGACGGGGTTTCACCATGTTGTCCAGGCTAGTTCTGAACTCCTGACTTAAGGTGATCCACCCACTTCTACCTCTCAAAGTGCTGAGATTACAGGTGTGAACCACCGCACTTAGCCTAATGTATTCCTAATAGTAGTCTGTCTAGATAATAGTAGCACATTCTAACAGGAATATTCTCTTTTAAGCTATCTTTTTGATCAAAAGTAGCTACAGGAAACTTAAAGTACAGCATGTGTGTATGTGTGTGTGTTTGTATTCCAGAGACATTAAATTCCTGGAAATCTTGCTTTTAAAATATTCACTATGAAATAGTCTCAACTAGAGATCAAAGGGAGAAGAAAAGAATATTAAAGATAGATGGGCATTTTTGACATTACTAGGCTATAGACATCCTCCCCAGCCACATCCTGAAACCTAGGACCACTCTGGCATGACTAGAATCTCCAACTCCTGTTGTGCAGAGACCTCAGACTTGCAGTGAGGCTCTGAAATTTGTCTCTGTGATCGCATCTTCAACCTGAATTTGTCATTAGCCTATAACCCAGGATGCAGCTCAGCACTTTTCTAGGAGTAAATAAGAAAGGGATATTTTGAAGTCACCAGCATGTCTCCACTTTCAGGGTGACAAGGTCCACCATCACTTCATTGGCCTCTGGATGGTAGACTACTGAAGTGTTTCACTGAGGGAAGGTGACCATGTACTGAATGGACTTGTTTCTTCTGTGAGACATTATATCATCTATCAGGGAAAAAGAAATGACCCAGCACAAACTAACCAACAAACATCATGGGTAAGCATCTCTGAGGAGCCGATCGACTCAGTACAGATTAGCAATAGTGATAGATAGCTCAGATAATAGGCTTCTTATATAATGGGGGTGAGGGCTGCAGAATTTCTGCTTAAAAGAAATTCTGGGCCCAGGTGGTAAGAGCACACATATAAAAGCAGCAATTCCTGGGCTTTTTCACTTTAACACTCCTGTAATTTAAAAAGAATGTAATGGATTTTATTTTCAAGACCTGGAAAAACAAAAGTCCTCTTAAGCTGAGAACAAATGCTTCAAGTGTTTGCCTGAAGCCATTCTTTTTATTGGGGGAGTTACTGCCCCTTGAGAAAAAGAGATTTATAATGGAAAAAATGAAACAACATCAACCGTAACAGAGCTCAGAAAATAAATAATAAAATCTCTGTTAGTGCTTGACATTTTATATTTCTCCTGCCTTTTATCCAAAATAAGACAGTTGCTTTGGAAGTAAATAAAGACCAAGCTGATCTGCCCCCAGTAGTGCATTCCCATTTGAATGTTCCTCAGACAAAAGACCAAGAATTTTATAAGAAAGACAAGCATGTATTTAACACCGTTCTTTTACTTACTTTACCTTTATTACCCTTAAGGGAAAATGGTCCCTTGGCATATGTTAGATTTCCCTTAATTTCAATCCCCCATATAAATGCAGCAGAAACCCTTTCAAAAAAGTCTCCATTAAGGACAGGATTATGCTTTTCAGCTGAACCCACCAATCTGAGGAGGAAACAGCATGGTTCTCAGGGCCCAAATCTTCCCACAGTAGAGGTTTTGCATATGGAATTTCTCCATGGGGTACTTCTTGCAACAAAGTACCTCTAAAAACAGTAAATAGAAATAAGTACTCAGTTACCCTCATGAAGTTGGGTACCAAGGACATGGCAGTACACGTGACACTGTCCTTGTCCCCAAGGAACTCCTATTCAAGGAAGGCAGAGCCAGTAATTAAACACGGTTTCTGACGATTATTAAACACTGATGTGTGCTTTTCACTAGGCTTAACTTTTCACGTGCATTGCGTCCTGTAATCCGCACATGAACCTCAATGAGATCAGGTATTATCACCACTTTCTAAGATGTGAAAGTGATGAATGAGCTTCCAGGTATGAATGAGCCTTTCCAGAGTCCACTGGGCAGGAACAGCAACCCAGGAGGATATGCTGCTTCCTCATCTGGGTACCCAGCTTGTAGGAGTTTGATACACTATATTAGGTCCACAGAGTAAAATGTTTACTAGTAAAAATTGACCCTTGTCATTTTTAATTGAATGTGATAACACCAACAGCTATCATTGGTTTTTAAATCTTCACTTCCTCTCAGTAAAATGTGGTAATATAAATATGTTGAAGCCTTACACAGTGCTGCTATTAGAGCTTATGCTAGAGCATCCTCTCAAAGACAATTCTAATAGACCATGTTTAACAAGTAGTATCCTTTAGAGAAATCCAAAACAAGCTGACTTTACTCTGACTTTTACACAAATAAATTCGTATTAATAATAAGATAATGGCAATCTGTGTAATGATAAGGTAGTGGCAATGATCCTATCACTCAAAAAGTGATTTCCTACTATCTCTCATACTCTCTCCTTTATAATCTAGAGGTTTCTCTACCTTAACATAGGCTATTTGCATAAACTTAAATCACTTAAATTGGTAGTAGAACTTGCTCCAGCATCACCTTCTAAATTATTGTATTGCTATGTTTATAAATTGTTTTAGAACATATATCACATTCTAACTTTTATCTGATTATCTTTAGTACTCCTCTTATTCCTCTATTAGACTTTAGGTTCTTTGAAGGTTGTGGGCACAATGTTTTATTCATTTCTCAACCTTGGACAGTGCTGGGTATCAGACAAGGTGCCCAACTAAAGATTTGAAATGTAATTTTTTAGAAAATTGTTTTCATATTGAGAATACTTAGTAGTCTTAAAATGATCTCACAAACACTCCAATAATATTTGCATTATCTTGACTAAATATATAGAATTTTAAAATGTCTTCTCTTTCTTCTCTCTCTACTCATACTTCTTGCCTCAGAGGTACCCAATATTATGAGTTTACATAAATCTTTCAGCCCTTTATCTGTGTATTCACCTGGACATATATGTCATAGCATCAATAAGCATAATAAAAAGTACTGAGTGATTACTGTGTGCCTCACACTGTGCTAATTATCACGTTACATATTTTAACTTATAATTCACATAACAACTCTACCAGGTACATCCTGTTAATATTCTCATGTTAAACCTAAGAAAATTGAGGTGCTGAAGATTTATGTACCTTGCCCAAGGTCCCTTCAGTAGTAAGTAAACAGAATTCAAACAGTCTGATGCTGAGCTCAAGTTCTTAATCATGAGCAGACTATTTTTTAAATTCAACAGTTTCCTATACCTATGATAAAAATTATATTGGAATAGGCTTCTAAAAAATTTCTAATAAAGAAATGTTTAAACACATAATAAGAACAAACAAAATAGTAAAATGAACCCTATATATTCATTGCCCAATTTCAACAATTGTCAACTCACGGCTCAATCATGCTCCAACCATACCCTGCTTTACTCTCTCCACTCTGGATTATTTTGAAGGAGATGCTTATATATCATATTATTCCATATGTCTTAGTTCATTTTCTATTGTTATAACAGAATACTTGAGACTAAGTAGTTTGCAAAAAAACAGAAATGTATTTCTTATAGTTCTGGAGGTTGGAAAGTTCAAGAGTATGGTGCTGGTAACCATGAGGAGCTTCTTCCTGCATAACATGGCAAAGGGCATCACAGAAAAATAGGTCAAGAGAATGCATGTCAGCTCAGCTCTCTCTTCCTCTTCTAATGAAGCCACCAGTCCCATCATGGAGCTCCACTGTGATGACCTTATCTAATCTAATTATCTTCCCAAAGTCTCCACCTCCAATCAACATATCGATTTGAGAATTTAATTTTCCACACATGAAATCTGGGGGACACTTTCAAACCATAGCATCATACATGTATAATTCAGTATGTATCTCTAACAGATAAGGTTATTAAAAATCATAACCATGACACCATTATCCCATGTAAAAAATTAGCAATAATCCCCTTATATCTTCATATACTTAATAGGTATTCAGGTTTCTCTGTTATTTCTCAGAATTTTTGATAGATGATTGTTTAAATCTGTATCTCAGTAAGGTCCATATGGTTTAAGAATCTCTTTAATCCACAAATTATTCCTTCCTCTTCTTTTGATTTCTCTTCAATGTGTTTGTTAAAGATACCACCTTCTTGGTCTTATAGTATTTCCCAGGGTAGATTTTGATTATTAAATTATTTTAAAAGAATGATTACATTTATTTTTACTTGATTTTTTGTTGAGAAGATATCACAAGTATTGTTGTGGACTTCTACCAGGAGGCACATAATTTCTGATTGCCACCTTGTTATTATATTAGCAGCCATTGATATTCATCTCCTAGCCATTATTTTATCAGGGATTACAAAATGCTGATATTATGATTTTATAATTTATCTGCATTTATTGCTTGAAACTTTTCTGGAGGGATTATTTTCTCAATAACTAGTTTATTACCCTGTAGCAGTTTCTATATTAAAGATAGGATAAAATTTTAATTTTTCATTTTATTTATCAGTTTTCTAAATAATGAATTGGTTTCCTGGCATAACTAAGTTGAAGGCTGAGTATCATTTGGTATTACTATGAGCTTATAGATTTAAGCATCTTTGATATTTGAAAACCACTGCAATCATTTTTTAATTCATGCTCAAAAATTTCCAACTTTGACCGAGGACATCTCCTCAAATTGTCTCCTTTTGACAATTTGTCTCAGTCATCATTGATAACTTTCTTGCTGACTGATGTGACAAGATGATGCAGTAAGATATTTAGAGACTAGAATATGTATGCCAATTTGCTTATTTCCACTGCAATGGACATGATGTCTATATTTTTTCAGTAGACAGAGTTCCGTGTCATGTTTGTTTTGAAGCTAAAATACATTTCAAGTTTATAATGATACATCTAATTCAAATACAAGATAATAGTTTTTACTTAGTCTTTTTGATATTGTATCTCCTTTTTCCCATACCAAAAACTAGATTTCATAAACATCAACATAACTCTTTTGTTTTATTCTATGCCATGTACATGACAATCTTAGAAAAATACTGTGATAAATTATTTGTATTAATTGCCCGGGTTTTTCACCACTACTCACATCTACACACCTTGCTATGTAAACCTGTAGTGTTTTTTTATTCTTATTTTGACTCTGCCAAATGACTTGCCACGGCCAACAGGATTTCAGCAACCATGAAACAAGAAGGAGAAAAAAAAAAAAACTTGCATGTTTCTGCTTGCTCTCCTGCATTTCTACAGTTACCACAAGAACAATGCTTGGACTGCTTTGCTGGAGGTACCTGGGGCCAAAAGACATAAAAGATATAAAAATACAACCATATTGGCCCTGCTGTGTCCCTCAGCCAAATAATCCTAGTTTCGCTGACAGGACAGCGAACTAACTTTTAGATTGAGCCCACCAAGATGAGCAGATCTATCTCGCCAACTTAAAACTGACTGCATACACATCAGCAAGACCAGACCATATCAGCTAGACTGCAGAATTGTAAGCTAAATATTTATTATTGAGAGTGATTCAGCAAGATGGAAGAACAAAAGGTCTATGCCTCAGAACCTCTCACAAAAAAATTCTGACTGGTTAATAACTATACACAGACAAAAACACCTTTGTGAAAATTTTATAACTTGGAGGTAAGACTGAAATGCCCCACTTGGAGCTCAAAAACCAAGAAAAGCCACATTAGAAGAGTAAGAGAAATACTTTGACTCTTACTACATCAGGCCTCCACAGGATGCACAACACCACACCAAGGAGAACCTCCTAGACCCACAGTACTTCAGTAGAGAAAAGAGATCTTCAATTGAACATCCAGACTTCCCAGCGTTCTAGGGTACTTCTCTGGAGGTCAATGTCTACTTTTTCTTTTATGAAACAGTGGCAAAATTTGCAGGAACACACCACCTGGAGTCAGGTAGAAACAAGGGGGGACAGGGCTCACAGTTACCAGCATATGTATCTTGATGGTGGCACCACATCCCTGCTAGTGGCCTTATCCCATTAGAGAGCCAACCAGAGGCCCCACACATATGTGGAGCCAAGCTGGTGATCCCATCTGGTCAAAGAGCACAGTCAGCTGTTCTCTGTGGCTAGGGCTCCCAGCTAGCAGTCTAGTCCAGCTGTGGAGCTTAAGTTTTCCATTTGAGATATTCTTTGAGGTTGTACATATCAGCAAAACTATTGATGCCAGCTAGTTTGAAGAACTCCACTGATGTCAGCCAATCTGAAGGATCCTACAAGGAGCTGACTCACAAAAAATGCAGTTTCCACATCCTGATGATTTCATTCCCTTTACCCAACCTATCAACAACCCCAAATTTTCATTCCCTCCCCCTCCATGATCCCCTTAAAAACCCTGGCCCAGAACTCCTCCTCTGGGAGATGGATTTGAGGGGCTCTCCCCATCTCCTTAGTGGAATCCTTCAGTTAAATTCTTTCTCTCTAACAAACCCTGCTTTCTTGGTATATTAGTCTGTTACGATGCATTAGGCATACAAACCTGTTGGTCCTTTAACAGTGTAAACTGATTTGATTGTGGTAATCACTTCACATGTTTATGTATTTCAAATCACCAAATTGTATACCTTAAGGATATACAATTTTACTTGCAAATTATACCCCAATAAATTTGGAAAACTATTTATGTTTGTGTTTATTACTAAACAGTTTGTAGTGAAAGACAGCTTCTACAAACAAGGTAATATGATTACTGAAAAGAGGTTAAGAGTATTTTGCAAATCTTTTTGTTCATGTACTCCAGTAGATATGTGCAGTCAAATTATGTGTTTTGAAGATACCTGAGTGGTTGGTTGTGTTTCATGTGGTTATCCACCTACTTGATACAAAGTTCACGAATCTCATTATGCCTTCAAGGATTAATTTTCATTTCATAATAATGTAAGATAATCCATAAAACATTGTATATTCAGACACACATAACTTATATCCCTAACCTTCTACACTGTTTTCTCTCACCCCAATAGATAATTATTATTTTAGACTTGGTTTATCTTATTTTTTTAAAAAAAATAAATAAATAGACAAATACATATATGTTACTCCCCTTTCTAATTTAAAGTAGCAGAAAAGCAAGAAAGGCCACACTGACATTGGTTTATGCCTTGTATTCAAAGCAAAAATGTTATAAACTAGCTATGCTCCTTGACAGTAATAGTAAAATTAAAATTACCACATTTAGTGACAATTGTGAGCCAGACATCTTCAGAACAGTACTTAAGTAAACTGCCACTCAGAGTATTAAGTAACGTATTCTTAAATTACCCAGCTAACAAGCCACAATGTGGGTGTGTAGGAGATCTGTGCTCTTCCTAGTCTGCTGTACACTCTGTCTTTATACACTAATGCTTTCTAAGTTGTACTGTACTGTCAAATAATATGAAGGGATCAGAAGAAATGATCTTGAAAATTAGCTTGAAAATTCTCTTATTCTATGATAGTTTATATTTTAAATTCAAAATAAAATGATAGTGAAAATTGATTATGAAGATGACATTCTTCAGTATTTACAGATTGCAGAAAGTTTTTAATTAGTTCACAGATAAGTTTCATAAGCATCATATTAGTATTTTGTTTTTATTATACTAAACACTGGTGCTTTGGGAATAAACAATTCCTTTGACCCAAATGACAGAAACTCAATTCAAACTGAATTAAACTAAATAAATAAATAAAGATGGAAAGGAAAGTATTTATAACAAAAAGCCCAAGACTAGTTATCTTCAGATGTTTCAGATTACCTAGTTGGATGAAGGTACTCAAATGATATTATTAGCAATTGTCCCTCTACTTCTACAGCTCTGCTTTCCTCTGGTTTGTCCCCCTTTTTAGGTAACTTTTTCCCTTTGCAATAGCATCTTCCGAAAACTTATCAGTCTGATGGAAATAACTTTTTAAAAAATCAATACTTCAACCAGAAGTCCCAGAATCAAGTACCATTAACCTGAGATGGATCTCACTGCAATCAGAGGAATGAAATGTTCTGATGAAAGAACCTTAGGCATATAGTAACCCATAGATCCAAGTGGAAAGAGTAACCCCATCTAAACCACATGGGCTGAGAATGGAAGAATGGTGATTCCTCAAATGAAAATCAGAGATTTGTTCCCAAAAGACAAGTGGTTAGATTCCATACAGGCAAACACAACTAATGTACTTTACAAAAAAGATAAACAAGAAAAGAGCAGGGTATGCTCAGGATTAGTGAATAGGCACAGTGATGTGGAACATCCATTAATACTCTTCATAATTATTTGATGTTCTTGAAAAAGAAATTTGAGTTAAAAAAAAACAGAAGAAAAACAGATGGTATTATGAAATCATGCTAGTTAAACCAACGATCACCTCATACTCCTAACTACCTTCGAAGGCACACAAAGTACTCCTTGAACCACAGAATGGAAATTTAAGACTCAATCTCAATTCTATGCAGAGATAGAGCAGTTATTAACAGAAAGAAACAGTTTTCCCACTTCTTAATTCCAAGGACCATAGAGGGACTGCTGTTAATATTGGGGAAGAAGAAAAATGGGAATAAGTTGTTGGTTTTATAAGATTACACTTTTCTTAAAGGAGAAGTCTCTTCACCTGTCTCTCCATATGTTTTTCTTGAAATTCCCTGACTTACAAATTGTTGAATGAGATGTTAATCAAAGAGCTTTGAGTATTTCTACGAAAAGTCTCTAAGTATAACAAAATCCATGTTAAAAATATTAACACTTAGAAATGCAGTTATTTAGGTATTTATACCACAAGAAAATGAAAAATATTTTTTCAGTCGTATTTAGCAGAGTAAGCTCCTTGATTTTAAAATAATCAACAACCCTTTTGTGACTGGCATTTTATCAAATTAAAATATATTCTACTTTACACACCCACTATTGTATATACTCTGAACATCAGAACATAAATAATATATATACACCAAACGTTGACTTCAGAGATGTCTATAGGTAGAAAAATGCTTCCTGAAAAAAAGGATACATAACCAAAAATCCATGTTTCAAAATCTTAGATAAAACTACCTTAGCCTTCTGCCAAGAATTCCAGTAGAAACTTAAGTTTCTGTTTTGTTTTATTTGGATTTTTATTGTTTGTTTTGTTTTGTTTTATTTTTTTGTTTGCAGTATATCTTAAAATAAGGGATAGCTGAACAAACATCTAAAGGTTTATTTTCTGTAAACTTTTCATGTATAACCTTTGTGAATCATATACTCCCTAAACTTTTGGGCCTATAAGTTTCATCTTATGCAAGCATAAAAACTAATTCCACTGAAGGTGGCCTCAGAAGAGCAATTTTATTAACTGAAGTTAAAAAAGGGATATTCAGCCAGGCATAGTGGCTCATGCCTGTTAGTCGAGCACTTTGGGAGACAGAGGCGGGAGGATCACCTGAGGTCAGGAGTTTGAGACCAGCCTTGCTGACATGACGAAACCCCATCTCTACTAAAAATACAAAAATTAGCCAGGCATAGTGGTGCAGGCCTGTAATTCCACCTACCAGGGAGGCCGAGGTAGGAGAATCACTTGAACCTGGGAAGCAGAGGTTATAGCAAGCCAAGATCATGCCACCACACTCCAGACTGGGCAACAGAGCAAGAGTGCATATAAAAAAAAAAAAAAAAAAAAAAAAGAAAGAAAGAAGGAAAGAAAAAAGGACATCTAATACCATTGATGAATCTATTATAAGCTTTCAGGGCCAAAGATTAACTTATGAATTAATTCCTCCCAACTTTCCTTGCGATAACTCCCTTATTCTTTAAATCTGATTATATCACAGAGTAATGGTAGAATCCGGACTCTATGCCAGAAGACAATAAGATGAATTATTTTCATATACCTCCAATTCATAAGAGCTCCCATGTGTATGTTCTACTTTGCATTCAAAATCTCACTTCCAGCTTTAGGGAATGGCAAGGAGGTCAGAGTTCCAAAGTAAGTAAGTAATTTGGAGTGCACTATAAAAGAAATTGGCCTTTCGTGGGATGAGAAGCTTCTCCTGTTTTGTACAATTCAAAATAATATTCTTTGTCAAGAGCCCAGAGAGATAATACATGTACATTTGAGGGTATTACATATACATATTACATATAAACACATATATATGAACAATTGAATATATGAAGAATATATATACATTATATATGATGAACATATGAATAATTATTATTTTTTTCTTTTTGAGTTCACACCATTCACATGAGTATTTTAGAGGGAAAAATACTTACAATTCAATTGCTCCAAATGAAACTAGTATAAGATTCTTTATGATGGCAACTCTAGTTCAAAATGTCTAAATGAACTGTTTTCAGCTTTCATCCAGCCTGCTTCCCAAGATGGTCAGTAAATTTTTTGATTGGATATTTTCTCTAGATACTGTCTGAACTTAGGCTTACATAATCCACCACCACCTCACCCCAAAGTTTTTAGGTTTATGCCCATCACATTTTTGGCCTCCCATGGATGATTATACTCCAGCCAGCAGTTATTTTGCATCTCACTCAATTAGACTTCGCTTAGTTTCGAAAGAAACCTAGAGTCAAATTGTACCACAGATTATGTTCTTTTCACACTAAAGTCAAAAGGGCCTTGTGCAGGCAACCAAGGAAAGCACAAGGACAGGAGTGCTTTCATCTCTTTTCAGAAGACAATAGCTCCAGGCCTCTTGTTGCTTAGTTCCTCTCCCCTGAAGTTCCTGGATTGTTTTCCACTTAAAGGCCAAGCAGTAGCTTCTTTAGCTAATGTCAAATACGAGAACACCAAAAAAGAAACCAGAGAATCACAAACTAGCCAACACAGAATTCTCAACATTATTCAATAGATACTGATTCACATGTTACTTATTCCCAGTTTAAAATACAAAAAGCTGTGCAATGGGAAGCACAATACATTAAACCTGAAGCTTTGAAATGTGCACTGATGATAGCAAGACATGGAGTCAACACAGGAAATATAAGTGTAAAGCTATGGCAAGCTCAGAGAATTTCAGGAACCACAGATCTCACTTTGATGTTTCTAGCTATTTCAGACAAGTAGCAGTTGTAGAGGAGAGAAAGCAGAGAAAGTAGTCTGACAACTTAGACTAACATTTCTCAAGAGGGCTTTTCTTTCCTGTGAGGAATTCTTTTCGACTTATTAAATTATCTACATCTTTAGTAGTAATGTGTTTTCCAATGTAAGACCTTACTAAAATGACAAGTAATCTACCGGGAATTAAACCAAAATGCAAACTTAGCTGTTGTTTTTAAAACCACATGTCTTTAAATCCCTTGACTGTTAACTTTTATCCCAAAAGAAGAAGACTTAACTTTTACTGACTTTCACTAGGTAATAACTGGACTATTTTAAGTTCTATTTCCCCCTACCTTGACAACTTAATTGACCTGTTAGAAGTATAAGTTACCAGATAAAAATCATAATATGCTCCAAAAGCATTAAATAAATTTCACATAAAAATCACAATAGTATATATCTAATAAACAAAGTAGAAAAAATAAAAATTAGATAAAAATATTTTAAGGAACCCATATATAATATCATGATGCTATAATTTGTATTAAGAAACATCTATTCTAAAGCCTTAAGACAGTTGTCTATTTCATATAGGTCATGTATCATGGCCATTCACATAGCAACTTTCTTTGGAATTAAACTTTGGAATTACTTGTTTACACAAGAAAACTCATCTCAGATGTAGCATCTGTTTCTCACTAAGGCTTAGCTTTCACCTAATTCTCCAAATGGGTTGACTGAGGTTCAAGAATGTGAGGTGACTCGATCAAGAACATACAGTGAATCTAGGGCAAGCAGCCTCTCTCCCTGGAGTAGTAGATGGATATCTTGGTACAGAACTCCACTGATGCCATTGTCAGGCCTGTAATGCACACTTACATCTACTTGAAAACCACAGTTCATTGAGTCAATCACTTGGTATCTTAATATTTTTAAGTGTAGCAGAAGGAAAGGAAAAGTGTTATGTAATTTGAATATGTTCACTAGATCTCCTTTATTAAATTATATGTCTTAACTTCAGAAGCAGTCTAAAGTAATATATTTGATTATATACATTGCATAATATAGCAAGATGTAGGAAAGGGAAAGAGTTTATATGAAGTATATTTAGCGATTTAAAAAATTAGCAGAAACCTGTTTCTGTATAGCTATATTCATTTATTTCATTGCAATATAGTCTATATTTATATACTATAAAAGGTAATTTGTAAGTACTAATTTTTGCTTGGATAATTTTTTGTCTCTACTGGATAAAGTATGTCACTCTTCATAAAGAACCTCAAATAATATTTAAGTTCCTAATAAATCCAAATAATTATATTTCAAGGAAATTAATTCTACCATAAGTATAGATCTATATATGTGCAGCTGAAATAAAATGAACACTCTTATAATTAACCACTGTGTGAACATATATGGTTTTCTATCAATAAGCATGTTTATTTCAATGTTTTTTCATTTTAATTACGACATCTTCTTTAGTCAATTGTATGTAGTATACAGAATCACTTTGACGCTTTTCTAATGTACACTGAATAGAATTACTCAGTCTTTTCTTTCAGCATTTTTCAGAGAGTCATATCTTTTGTGTTCATTGTTATAAGAATTGCTTCAAGTGAAGCAACATATCCACAGAGATTATTCTCAGACTTAAATGTTATGTTTCTACAAAGCTAAAGTTCTACATTCAGGTGTTTCTACATGGCTCTAACTATGATTGACTCAGTGATTCGTGATTTGGGTATTGTAACTAAAATATTCTCTTTCATTTCAATGGATATTGCATAATTCTCTCAGATACTTCCACCAAAGAGTTGCTCAAATTGCCTTCTATTTAATGTTTTTAAAAAATAAGTGCATTATATGAGATTTTAACATAGGGAAACGAAAGAAAGTTGAAGAATATACAAAAATGTTTGTACTCTCTTTGAAAATTTAGGTAAATGTAAATTGTTTCTAAAATAAAAAGTTAAATTTAAAAGGTCTGATCTAGGTCATTTTTAAGAGGAATAAGGTGATGGCTAAAGTTAAGTAATAAGATTCTGAAAGTAGAGGAAGGTAGGACATCCTTTAGAGTAACTTTTTTTGTTATTCTCAAATGTTGTTAGCCCTTAAGTATTTCATTCTCTTCTTAAAGGTCCCATGTTGTTAATTTATTAAAACAGACAAAACATCTGTAGTGATACCAAATACAAAAATTATGCCTGAATCTAACACTGGCTTGTAACAAATGTTCTTCAATCACCTTATATCGACATCATTTTGGTAAGTCATTCAGGAAATATGTATGGAGCACTTGCTGTATCCCATGTATTATACTAAGCATTGGAGATGCCAAGCTGTAAAATGATGCTTGGAGAGCTAGCTGCAGTGAAGAGAATGAAGATGATTCACAATGAACTCTATTCCAGTGATGCTGTTCTTAGGAGTATGCAGGAACACTCCCTGAAGTAGGCTATGTTTTAACCTAATTAAAACAAATTGAATATTTCATTTCACCGTGTAGTTTAAAAAATGTCTCATGTAGTTTTTCTCATTCAGGTCTCACCACAGGCTCATACAGCTAGATGGGGCAGCTTTTTCATTTCCATGTTACTGATGAGAGTTACTCCCAATTACACCAGAGGCCTGAAGAGTTTTAATTTATGTCCTCTGAACTCCTGCTTTTGTCCTTTTTCTACTACTTTATACCTCCCTAGGTGAGGGTCTTGTCAGACTAATTCTATAAATATTCCATTATTTCATAATAGTAAAGCTAATATCCAATGTAATTATTTTTCTTTGATTTTTACTCAGTTCTTACTTATTTCTCAATACATGGTAAATAATAGTAGTTACTCTCATTTTAAGCCAAATATCCTTCTCAGGATAGATTTACTTTTGAAAATAAGTGTTTTTCCTAGAGTCCTATAAGTAAATCAAGCACATTTTGGTGTTTCATTTAATTTTCAAGCCATTTATTACCATTTAGTGTATTAAAGAAGCTTACTCATGAAATATATTCTGTATAATCATGCTTCACACAATATATATTTTGGACTTTTTTTATGTGCCATGTATTATGCTGAGCCTTGGGGCTCATGGTTTAATGTAGGTAGCAAGATAGATAATTATAACATAGTATGAAAATTATTATATATGTATGTCCAGGACTTTATAAGAAAACTTTTGAGGATTTCCCTAAGTAGAGAGTTAGAAGGGAGCATTTTAAGCTGAGTTAAAAGCAAATACAAAGGTTTGGAGTTGAGGGCATAGCAGTTCAAAAAATTGGTAGTAATTTAAAAAGCCTAGGTACAGAGAGAGTTGAGAGTTATGGCACTGGAGAGAGATGAGAATACAGATAGTGGCTTTGCATGTCAGGCTAAGGATCATAAGTTTTATGCTGAAAATAAGGAGCTGTGGAAGGATTTTAAGCAAAAATGATGTGATCAGGTTTGCATTTTATGAGGATTGCTGTAGCTGCTGTGTAGAGAATAGGTAAGAGCAGAGAAAACTTTAGACAGGAATAAATAAGACCAAAACAATAACCAAGAACAAACTGGTAAGAACTTGTTTGACCAGGTAGTTGAAGCCGGTCTTGAGAAAAGTGGATGGACTTGAGAGTTATCAAGATGGCCAATAATATTTAGTGGACAATTGGATGTAAGTGGAGTGGAGGTGGTAATGGAGCAAAATATGTTAAAGAGGTCTTTCAGATTGCTGGCTTTAATAACTGAGGGGGGCTTTTCATTGAAAGGAGAAACAAGGAGATTGTCAAGAGGTCAGATTGTGAGGTGTTTCGGTAAGGGTGAAGGGGAGAAGATAAGGTGTTCATTTTGGGACACATTAAGGTAGAGCTGTCTGTGTATGTGTGGACAGTCTAAATACCGGTAAAATGTCTGTGGTAGTAATACTTGGGAGTTATTTGCCATAATATTATTAGGGTTTCTGAAAACTATGTGTACTCTGAAGTTAACAGCTCAGGTTTTAGAGAGAGACCCAGGCCAGAGTTTGCAAAATAGATTTACTTCTAACTGTTTGATTATCAAAGCCTAAGCTTTCCCATCTGTTATTATCTGTCATGTATGACTTTTGCAAGAACAGATTTTAAAATGTGTAAAATAACAAGCATGATGCTTAACATAAAAAAGGAATATAGTAATTGTACATTATCATTATCTTTTAAAGATGCTGAAAGCAAATGTTAGTGGTGGTTAATTTTATTGCTTAAAATGTTTAAAATGTTAGTAATGATTAATTTTATATGTCAACTTGACAGGGCTAAAGGGTGCCCAGATAGCTAGTAAATATTATTTTGGGGTATATCTGTGTGGGTGTTTCTAAAAGAGATTAGCATTTGAATCAATAGATTGAGAAAAGAAGATTACCCTCACAATGTGGGCAGGTATCATTCAAACTACTTGACATACTAAATAGAACAAAACAGTAAGAAAAGGTTAATTCACTCTCTCTTTTTGAGCTGAAACATCCTTCCTTTCCTGTCCTAAGACATCTATGCTTCTGGCTCTTTGGCCTTTGAAGTCAGATCAGGACTTATATACCTGGCCCCTCTTGGTTATCAGGTCATTGAATTTGGCCTGAATTACACTACCAGCTTTCCAGTCTCCAACTTGCAGATGGCAGATTATGGGATTTCTCAGTCTTTATAACAATGTGAATCAATGCCTATAAAAAGTCTCCTCATATATCCTATTGGTTCTATTCCTCAGAAGAGTTCTAACCAATACTAATATATTCTTTTATAAAGGATTTTTTAAATAATTGAAATAAGTACCTCCCAATTCGATTCTTTTATTATTTAATTATTTGACATATTTAAATATAAATATACACTTAACATTATGATTCGTCAAGGTTTTTTAGAAAATAGATTACCCTGCTTTCTGGTTCAGTATATATAAAAATTATTCTTGAAATTCAATATACAAATTTAAAAATCAATCCTATCTCAGCAAGTGAAATCCTCCCTCTTTATAAGAAGTTAGTATTTTGTACTATCATAAACTATTATGATTTTCATCACTTGTATATATCAAAGGTTAAGATGTTTGAAAAAATATGTGGAGATATCCCAGGCTTCAATTATCAAATTGTATTTTTTTGTAGATAATTTCTCTTTTTACAGAAGTCAGAGATGATAGTCCAAAACATTCAGCTGGATTTAATAAGTTCACATTCTAAAATATAGCAGGGTACAACCTCCTCCCATCTTACTTGTGAGCTCATCCTTAAGAATTCCCTTCAGTCATTTTTCCTTTCAAAGCTCATTAGAAGGAAACTGGAAAGTCTGGTGACTTTTTTTTAAACCAGCTTTTTGTGCTACAATTTGAAAAGTCTGGATGCAACAGAATCAAAACTCCTCAACTGCAGAACATAAACTTTTAGTACTTCTTGTTCCGGAATCTCAACAGAAAAAAAAAATAGACTTTTGCTTAGCCTTACCCCATTAGCTTTAATAAGTTGTTTTCATAGAGTTGTTTTAAAAAATAATGGATGTGAGATATATATTTAAATACCAGTTTTCAAACTGGAGTCATAAAATAAATACATTTTAAAAAATGAAATAAAATAGAATTATATGGAATATATCAGAGTGAAATAGAAAATATCAAACGACTTAATATTGAAAAGGTAAATACTGTTTCGTGATACTATATGTATCATATGATACATACAGTATTGAATTGGGAGGTACTTTATTTTAAAAATCCTTTATAAAAGACTATATTAGTATTAGAGTTCTTCTGAGGAATACAACCAATAGGATATATGAGGAGACTTTTTATAGGCATTGATTCACATGGTTATGAAGACTGAGAAATCCCATAATCTGCCATCTGCAAGCTGGAGAACCTGGAAAGCTTGCAGCATAATTCAGTCCAAATTCAATGACCTGATAAACAAGAGGGGTCAAGTGTATATGACACATATAGTTGTGCATGTGTGTATGCTTATATATTGAATCAAAAGATATATGAATTATAGCCAGAAGTTAGAAGGCCATAGCATTGTGGAATTGTCACCATAAAATATGCAAACTGGAAAAGATATAATTCTTTCCTGAAAAATCCTTTTCCCTATGAACTTACACCCAAATTGTTTTCAAAATCTGTCTCACAATTCATTTTAAATGGAAATGTCTATTAACACTACATATTAATGATGATGATGAAGAAGATGATAATAATTCACTTTTATTTATATTATACCTTTCAAGGGATGTCTGTTATTTAGTTTTATTCCATTTATTTCTCAGCAATATTGCAAAATCAACTGGATAGGTAGCTGTAGTTCTGTTTACACTGAGGCACAGAGGGGCCAAGTGATTTGCCTCTAGTAACTCAGGAGTTACATGCATAAATTTGGTCATTTAAATTTCAATGATGCTTTTTTTTCTCAGGATTGTGTTGTTTCATGCCATACAGCTGCAATTAGTTTGCCATTTTTATCTCTGTGGGTTTTTGTCATTTGTTTTGCACTTAACACTGTCTACAAAAAAGTCCAAAATATCTGGAAGAAGGCAAGAAGGAGTAAAATAGAGATGAGTTGATTTAGGGATTTGTAAGTTCCCAGCTGTTTTCATCTAACACTGAGGCTTTAACTGCATCAACCTAGCAGCCAATCTGCTATGTAGGTATCTCTTTATTCCCAAAACTATCATAGGACCTGGAATGTAATAGTTTACTCAGTAAGTATTGCTGAGTTGAAGTAAAAATTGCACACTCTCAGAGCATATTAATAGGGGAATTCATGGCAATATGAGATCAATTAGAAATTAAAGGTTAGATGGAGGGAAGAGACCACATAAAGTAGCTTTAGAGCAAGCTTCCAATACAGCCACATACAACAAACTAAGAAGCCTCCCTGCCTTTTCTAGTGCCTGGAAAATTCACAGAAGATAGGTATTATCTGACCTAGCTATTCCTCTAAAATGCCCAGAGTATGATACCTTTTGATGGAAGATTTAAAAACTACTGATTTGGTTAGTTCAATTGATTTATTTCTATTCGTTAAATTATATTTGTCTAGAAAATTGTCCATTTTAGCAAACTAGTCTCTAAAGTTTTCCATGGAATTCACTTATGATTTTTTCAGTTTCTGTGTGTCTGTAGTTTTCCCTTTTTCATTCCTGTAATGATTAAACTGAGTTTTAACATGATTTGATTGAATGACACAAAGTATTAATCCTAGGTGGGTCTGTGAGGGTGTTGCCAAAGGAGATTAACATTTGAGTCAGTGGGCTGGGAAAGGCAGACCCACCCTCAATCTGGGTGGACACAAGCTAATCAGCTGCCAGCATGGCTAGAAAATAAGCAGGCAGAAAAAGGTGAAAAGAGAGACTGGCTTACCCTTCTAGCCTACATCATTCTGCTGTCCTGGGTGCTTCCTGTCCTCGAACATCAGACTCCAAGTTCTTCAGTTTTGGAACTTGGACTGGTTCCCTTTGCTCCTCAGCTTGCAGAGGGCCCATTATGGGACCTTGTGATCATGCAAGTTAATACTTACTAAACTCTCCTTTATATATATATATATACACATATTCCATTAATTCTGTCCCTCTAGAGAACTCTGATGAATACAATTCCTAACAATGCTGATTTAGGAGTTGTTTTTAGTTTGTTGTTCTTACTCTAATAAATATATTCTACTAATATATTTAAAGAACTGTCTTTTGGTTGATTTTCTTTATTCTAACATTTGGGTACTTTTTATTTCACTAAAATATGTCTATAATTTTCTTCAGCTTTATTTGTATTTATTAGATGTTTCCTTTGTTCTTTAGTTTAAGAAGAGGCATTAAATTTTAATTTTATTTTTCTTAACATATATTTTTGGAGGCTACAAATTACTCTGTAAGCACTCTTTTATTTGCATCCTATATGTTTTGATATTATTGTTCCCTTGTAAATATCCATTTTGATTCACTGTTGAAGAATGAACTGTTTACAATTGTGTTTTGTGCTACATTGCTATGTCAGATTTCTTTTGATTAGCATCTTCCCTCTATATCTTTCTGTAACCCAACCCCACACAGTCTTTTATTATGTTTTAAGTAAGTCTCCTGTAAACATCATATAGCTGGATTTTTAAAATTTTTGTCTTGAAATATTTTACAATTTTAACAGAAAATTTAAAACTATACTTACAGAATATTTTTCTGAATGATTAGAGAGAAAATTGGAGAGATTATACCCCATGACCCTGGAATATTTATGTGTAATTCCAAGAACATTTACCTACATAAAAGAATACGGTCATTAAAATTGGGAAATTAGCATAGACAGATGGCTACGATATAATCCACAGACACCATTAAAATTTCAGTAGTTTTTTTCAATAATGTTTTCTATAGCAAAACTATCCAGTCCCCAACTATATTTTATGTTAACCTCTGCTTTTCTGAAATAGTTCCTCAGACTTTCCTTGACATTCATGACCTTAACACTTTCTAAAGTAATATAATTTTGTAAAATATTCTTAAGCTCTTATTTGTCTGATATTCCTTCATGATTAAATTCAGGCTACATGTATTTATTGTAGGAATATCATGGAAGTGATGCTGTGTTCTCATTGTTCTACCAGATGGTATGCAATTTCAATTTGGCTTACTAGTTGTGTTAACTTTTATCACTTGATAAAGGTGATGTCTTCCAAGTTGCTTCACTGTGAAGTTATTTTTCCCTTTGCAATTAACAAATCTTTAGACTAAGTAAATACTCCATTCTTTGTCAAATTTTCTGTCACTAGTTTTCCCATTCATTGATGTCTTTATCACTGAATTATTAGTAATATGGCTGCCAAATAATTATTGATTCCATCATTCCATCTACATTTATTAATTGACTTTCTAATGTAACAAAAAGCTTTCTTTTGTCTCCATTTATTTATGCATTTGTTTATTTATATCTGTATAAACAAATAAATTTCTATTTAATCACCAGGTTATAATCTATTACTGTCATTATTTTGATGTGCAAATCATTCCAATGTTGGTCTAATGTGGGTCTCTTCAAGCCAATTTTGTCTACCTCATTTTCTGAACACTTCCTCACTTTCTGGTACAATAACATTTTCCATTTTCATCTTGTTTGCCTGCCGAAGCATTGGAACCAGCATTTATCCAAAGGCCCTAGTTCCTTATGGTTGAGAATTTATTTAGAAACGAAGATCAATGTGGACATTGGTATTGTGATTACTGAGGTCTCTCAATGGATACAACTAGGGAATATATGTAAATACACATTTATATCTACGTGTGTTTTACTCAACTATATATGTATATATTTTAAAAATATGAGTTAATACCAGTGTCTCTGATTTCAGAGTAATACCATAGGATTATTTCTAGTTTTATTTCTTTCCATATTTGTATTCTCCTTCTACTACAGTGAGAAATACGACTCCCACTGTGTTTGTCTGCTTGGGCTGCTGTAACAAAATACAAATTACCATATCCTGGGTTGCATAAACAACAGAAATTTATTTTCTCACAATTCTAGATGCTGGGAAGTCTGAGATCAAGCTGCCAGCCTATTCGATTCCTGATGAGGTCTTTCTTCCTGGCTTCCAGAGAGAGAGAGAGAAAATGCTCTGGTGTCTCTTCTTATAACTACAATAATCCCATCATGGGGGCGGGTTAATCTCAATACCCCATCTAATCCTAATTTCCTCCTAAAGTCCCTGTCTCCAAATACCATCGCATTGGAGGTTAGGACCCAATACACGAATCTGAGGGAGACACAAACAATTAGTCCATGACACCCATTATCCTTGACATGATTTTTCATTAGATCAAGTCTTTTGTGTGAAAACAAATTCCAAGTGCAGCTACTGCAAACTCACTTCCCCCTACATAGACATTCAACACTCTTTTTAACTTAGTCCCTGACAACCTTGTCAGACCATCACCACTGCTTCTACTATGCAGTCACCAACCTGACCCACCAGGTTTCACCATTCCATGCCAGGCAGGCACTGTTGCCATCATCTCTGCCACCTGATGTAGGCACTCTTTCCCCTACTCAGGCTCTCAGGTCCCACACCAGGCCATCTGCCCTGCCCCTCTTTGCAGATGCCCTACTTACTCTGTTTGGGCTCTAATACTAACCATTTCCCCACATAAACATACACATATACACATACATACATGCACACTGCATATGTCTCTCTTTTTTGAACTTAGTGGGTGGTTTTTGTTTTAGACACCAGTATTAATTGACAATCTGGTGGCTTTAAGATTTAATTATTAAGAATGAAGGAAAGGCTTTTTTTTTTAAGTCCAATTTAAATACTTTTAACTGATGAAATTCAGTACTTTTATATTTATTGAAATTATTGATAAAAATGAACTTTCTGCCACTATTTTGTTTTGCTCTCTTATCATTTTTTTGTTTGTTTTTTATTTCTTTTCTTTCTTCTGTTGAACAGAATTTTCCTTATTCATTTTTATATTCTCTAATTTGGAAATTATAATTACCAATTTTAAATTGTTTCTCTTACAATTGTATAATGCACACTGACTTATAATGGTCAAAGTTAGTCCACATTGCTATTCTCCTCTTAATAAAGATTTGGAGATCTGCCTTCATTCACTTCTTCCCATGTGACACATTACAGCTATCCACAATTTTAGTTTAACTTTCTTTTTACACTATCAAATTGGCCATTTTTATTATTATTCCTTGTTTTGTTCAATTAATATGTGTTGAGATTGACCTGAATCTTTACCAGTTTCTTGGATGTTACATAGTTTCATAGCAAGTTTAGAGTTGCAATTAGAGATTTATTTATATTCATTCTGGTTCAGAGAAGTATTTGCTTAATCTGAGAAATTATATCTGACTATAGACATTGTGTTTTCACATACTGCTTCTCACCAATGTCTTTTTTATTCTCTTCAGGCACTTTTATTAGTTGAATGATGGATCTTTTAGTTCTATTCTTAATATATTTTAACCATATTTTCGAATTGTTTTTTCATTGTGCTGCATCTTTAGGAATTTCATCAACTTACTAATTCATTTTTTAACTATGTCTAGTTTTTTCAACTGTGGTAATTTCATTTTTATAGTGTCTTGTTCTTTGCTTATAGCTTTAATTCCTTTATATGTTTAATCTTTTAAATATACTTATTTTATCAGATTATATCTAATAATAAAATATGATTGTGCATTTTATCAAAATAAAACAAAATTATTTCTCATCAAAATAATACAAAATTATTGTGTATTATATCAAAAAATAATACACAATATTCACAGTCACATTATTGACAACCTTTGAGAGAAAGTGTGATGCTGATATGCACAGCAGATTACAGAAACATGGAAAAGTGAACTTTACCCAACTTTTAGGAGACAAGGAAGCCTTACATGAGGTCCTTAGACTGAGTTGGAGTTAAAGAGCAACTGTGAAAAGAATTCCAGACAGGTACACTGAATAAGCAGTGTGAGAGAAATCATAATGTGAGCCTAAAACAGCTTCCAGTTGTCAGTTTATAAATAATCATATACAAGTCCATAAAGGGTAAGATAGGTAACATATTCTTGAGGGCTTTATATGCTCTCCTAGGCACTTGGACAGTTTAGGCACTTAAACTGTCCAATGGAGACTTCTTTCCACCTGAGAATTGAACGTGTCCTCCTCCACTCCTACAAAGATGCATCAGCTTAATTTATTTCCTTTTCTTATTTTAAGCATTTGGCTTCTATATGTGGAAAAAGAATAGTTGTTACTGCCAAGATAAGAAGAAATAAAAGGTGGAGAAGAATGTTCTAGATAATAGGAAGTCTGCCTGTGACCCTCTCCTGCCTAATGGGAAGCAATATGGAAGAGGAATATAGTACAGAAATTCAGAAACAACTACTTTTTAATTCCAACCTGTAACATAAAGCTAAACTGAGACGATACTTAAGCCCTATTTGGCAAGCGTCAACTCAAAGAAATATTCATCCTACCCACTAATCAAATTTCTGGGTGGATCAAATAGTCCTAGAGTAAGGGTCTTTTAAATAAAAAAAAAAAAATAGCTTATTGTGTGACTATCCTACCAAAGCTGGCTAGGCTCAGAGTACTTGCAATTAATCTAGAAAGAGGCTTGTGAATGAAGCAGAGAAATTTAGCAATATGAGAATTTTATCTAGAAAAGAGATTTTGAGTGTGGCAATTAACACATGGATATAACTAGAAGCAAACAGGCAACTAGTTTTTGAGAGTTATACTGCCAAAAAGAACCACCATCCTGAGAGAAAGCAACTATTTGAAACAAAGCATTCATTGTCTCCCAGTAGTCTATAGGCAATAACTAAGCTGAGAAAGCAATTCATCCCCTAAGGAGGGCATATTTTCTAATGCCCACTTTAGATGTGGCCAAAGAAGATAAAAGAAAGAAACGTTCAGAGGGGTCATCTAAGAACCACAGAGAACAATATAATAGGAAACTCCCTTCTAGAGACAGCATCTGGGCCTAATTATCGTCAGGGTAAGTAGCTCCCACCCAACGAATATCCAATAGGATTTCACAATGCTACTTGTGTATGTCCACCTGCTGTGTGTCTCCTATTCGTTTTGTTTCTGAATAGTAGAGTGAGTTTATTGTGGTTTTTCTATCTCTAGACATCACTGTAGACACTGGGAGTTTCAGAGAAGCACATAAGTGATAATTTTAGTGTTAAGGTATCTGGAGAAACAGGAGCTGCATCCAAATCAGGAACCACTCAGTGATCCTGGGCTTTGAGCTAGGTGCAGTTGTTAGGTAAGATTTTTAAATTATCTTCTTTGAGAAGGGAGGGTTTTGTGTATGTATGGAGAACTAGAGGAAAGACTATGGTGGACATTAGTTCAATCCGCCAAATATTTCTAGTTTTTCAGAGGGTCACGTTGTAAACTTGCACTTCTCTTCCCACTTAGAGTAGCCATTTGACTTGTCACTTAATAAATGAACAAAAGTGGCAATATCATTTCTAAGTAGACATTTTAGGAGTCTATATGTGATTTGCCACATTCTCTTCCTCTGCCTCAATGATTGAGAAAGCATCTCTTGAGGTAGACAATTAACCTGAATTTCTGAATGACTATAATGGACAGAGCCCCTATCTAATCCTCAGTGGACTTGTCACTTAAGAAATAAATCATAAGCCACTATGATCTGGGGGTTGTTTTCTACAGCAATAAAGCATTGCATATCTACACTGATGCATTTGCTTTCTTTGTCACATAGTATTATAATTACTTTTTCTATATCTTTTTCTCTCAGAAGGCAATAAGCAACTTAGATATACAGACTGTTATCTTGCTAATTTTGTTTATTTCATCAATGTAACTGTTAACATGTAAATATAGTGCTATCATGCTTCTTACAATGTGCCAGGAACCCATTCCTCACATACCTAAGTGTAAAATATTATTTCCTCCATTTTATAAAGAGGAAACTGAGTCACCTGGGTTATATAACTTGCCCATTGTTACACGGCCAGTAAACAGATAAAGATTTAAACTCAGACAATCTGGTGTCAAAGTTGTTAGATGTTACCACCATCACATCTTTCTGCCACATCTCTGCATGCCCAAGAATAAGTTCCTGTTGAGTAAATGAAGAAAATCTTGTGGCTCTTTGTTACCTGCAGTACTTTAATAAATTTTCATCATCTAAGACAACCAATTTCCTCTGACCTCTTTTGCCTCCCTAACAGTCTGAGTCACATGCTAAAATATTCAAAGATGTTCTTCATCACTGTTCAGATATTTCTGCACTCTTGTCTTTTTGCTGAACTTTCATAGCCAACTCCACCATGAGGGTAGGACCATATTTTCTGATTTCTCTGCTTCTGTTCTAGAACTTTGAATGTTGTACATGTGTGTACCAGCAACTCCCTGGGCCCAGCCACACTTAGCCCTCTCTAAAGGATCATGTGTTCTGAACTGCTCTAAAGTGTCTCCTGTGATAGATACACCCTGAAGGGGCCCCCACCCCCACCTTCACTGCCCAATGAGTCACACCTGTGTGTAATCCCCTCACCTACAGTGTAGGCACAACCTGTAACTTGCTTCCAACCAATGAAATATGGCAAAAGTGAAAGGATGTCATTCCGTTGAGTAGATTTTATTTATGGCAAAGGTAATAAATATCACTTTTTTTTTCTTTTGAGATGGAGTTTCACTCTGTTGCCCAAGCTGGAATGCAGTGGCACAATCTCCGCTCACTGCAATCTCTGCTTCCTGGGTCCAAGCAATTCTCCTGCCTCAGCCTCCCGAGTAGCTGAGGCAAGTGCAGGGGATCTTATTTTTTTTCCTATCTATAGCATTTGTCACAATACAGTTCACAGTGTAGCTACTTAATAACTGTCTGTGGAATGGAAAAATTTTCCCAAGCATGATCATTTGGTCTCACAGGTCATAAGAGACTGATGTATATCTCCAGAAAGGAGATAATAACTGTTGGAGAAAACACAGTATATAATTGAGAAAGGAATAAATAATGAGCTTTTACCACACAGTATAGTACAATATATCAATTGTAAAATCTATGTAAATATCAACATGTTAAATATAATGGGATTTTTTCTCACCATACAAGAAATAATTCAAGACAGATTTTAGACCCAAGCATAAAAGGTAAAACAATGACAATCAAAAACCAAAATGCTTTTAGAAAGAGACATAGAAGGATCTCTGTGTAGCTTGGAGCTTAATCCACAAGTTTCTTAGACAAGTCACAAAAAGGAACAATCACTAAAAAAATCAATAAATTAAATGTATCATGTTTTAAAATGACTTCTTCAAAATATTATTGAAAATGTTTGCAAAACATTTATCTGTCAAAGGAGTTTTATCCAGTATAAATAAATAATGATTAGAACTCAGTAATAAATAAACAACTCAGAATAAGATCAAAGAATGGCCAACAAGCCTATAGAAAAAAAAACATCGTCAGTTATCAGCAAAATGCAAATAAAAATCAAAATACCACTACATATTCAAAAGAAACAAATTACTGGTGTACCATATGTGAATTAATTAGAATATACTGATGGAAAGAAAAACCCATATACAAAAGATTCTCTATGCTTTTATTTATATGAAATTTTAGAATTGCAAAACTATAATGACAGGAAGTAAGTGGTTGTATGAGAGGGCAGGAGTAAAGATTGACTGGAAAGTGATAAAGGAATATTCTGGCTGCTACAAATGTTTTGTGTCTAGAAACAGGTTTGGATTGATAGGTACTATATATATTCATTTGTCAAAGCCTAGCAAATATATACTTACGATTGTGTATCTCATATATAAGTCACACATCAAGAAAAACTAAATAAGTATCAAAATCTAGTTAAGCACTCTAAAATATTTAGAGGGAGGTATATATTGACATCTGCAATTTACTTTGAAATGCATCTGAAATAAAATAGATTAAGAGTTGCAAAGAAGAATGGAGAGATGGATAAATATGTGATTAAGAAATTATAGTAAACTATTAGCAACAGACTCAACATAGTGAGTACGTATGTGCTCAATGTAAAATTCTTTTAAGTTTGCTATTAGGGAAAAAGACAGTGGGGTACTAAAGTACCGTGTTGGGATAAACTCCTTTTCATTCTACGTCCTTAAGAATTGTTTGAAAATTTTAACATAGTCAAATGTCTGTAAAAAAATTTTTAAAAAAGATAAGGCTTTGTCATATTTATGTTACTAATTTATCAATGAAATTAAATTAATAGTACTGAAAATGTTATTTGGAAAATAATATTTGACTAATAATGTGTCCAATTTTTCATTTAAAGCAAATAAGATGCATCTTATTATTATATTATTTTCTAATAATATTTGACTAATATAATTGCATCTATAACCTCCATCCTCATATATTGAATAAGTCAAGTTGAACTTAGACTTATTCAATATATGAGGATGAAGGTTATAGTAACAATTAAGGGAAAGGTAGCATTTACAAGTTCTCAGATATTTGGGTTTTTTAAAAAACTATTTTAATCTTTTACTAAATTTCCTGAGCACTACTGAACTCACTACTACTTAGCTTTTTCTAAAGTTTCACTTAAAACTAAAGAGCAAGTACATCCGTCAGAGAGCCAGTAGTTTATTTGCCAGAATTCCTGCCATTTCCATCTATCTCCATTCCTACCTGTTCCTTACCCCTTCTCTATAGCCTATTCAATTTCATGCAGTTTTCTTTGTGTGAAGACTAAATTCCTATTTCCTTCTTTCTGATCTCCATTTAGTCTTGATTACAAGCCTAACTAAATTATGGTCAGTATTACTTAGCTCCTTTCTCCACCCACTCACCTTCATAAGACCGGTCACATCTTTTTCTTTTAGAAAACAGTTTTTATGCTGACCCATAAAAACTCACAGTAGCTTTAATATGGATTTTTTTATATGGATTTCAATTTCTCACAGTAGCTTTCATATGGATTTTTTTTAATTATCCTATATACTACCTATATTTCCAGAGTATGCAAATGTTCAGAGAGGAAACTCTGGAATTCCTAAAAATTGTTGGTAGTTTAGGGTTTAGTTAAGAGGTGCAGAGAAGGATAGACATGTGATTAAGAAAGATATACAAAACCCTCTAGAACAATATCCAAGAAAAATTCTGTGAAGTTAAAGCTTTTTTTTTTTTTCTTTGAGACAGAGTCATACTTTGTCAGCCAGGCTGGAATGCAGTGGCACAATCTCAGCTCACTGCAACCTCCGCTTCCCAGGTTCAAGTGATTTTCCTGCCTCAGCCTCCCAAGTAGCTGGGATTACAGGTGTCCACCACCTCAACCAGCTAATTTTTGTAATTTTAGTAGAGACAGGGTTTCAGTGTGTTGGCTAGGCTGGTCTTGAACTCCTGACCTTAAATGATCCCCCTGTCTCGGCCTCCCAAAGTGCTGAGATTATAGACGTGAGCCACCACGCCAGCAAGTTAAAGTTTTTTTGGTTCTAATCTTGTATAAAGAGATCAGTGCTTGGTCAAATTCAGCAATATTAAGCTTTAATTCCTTTCTGACTTGAAAGTCAGTTGTAATTGGGAATAAGATTGCTTAACATCTTCAATATTCGGGAAACAGATCTAGATAAATAGAGGGATACCAGCTCTTCCCATTTTTGCAAGCAAAGGCCCTTTCCTGAAACCACTTTTTCTTAAAGAAGTTCTGAAAACAGTAAAGGTACCTAAACTAAAACAATACGAAATCTTCTCTGAGTTTAGCTATGATAAGAAAACATAGTAAATGTTAAATGTTAAATCTAAACAGAGACTGAATAACCACCTACTGCAGCATTTCCTGAATATCTTTGTGTAGATCTCTCATTCAATAGGATTTTGTTTGGTGTGGTTCCCTGATTAAGTAACATGGAAGGTGCTGGATTCAATCAAGTTCAAATCTAGAATAACTAGAGTTGATTTTAGTGATCTCTGAAAGAATAGCTCATTTTTTTCTACTGCTATTTTATTAACATTTGCAAAGATACGATATGGTTAACCTAAACTGTGTGACTACAAAAGTAGCAAAACTGGTGCTACCATATAGATCTCCTGATTCCAAGTCAAGAGCTATTTACACTACATCTCAATATATTCCATTAATTTAGTTCTATGGAATTAAAAATAATAAACATGTGATATGCATATTTCTGTAAAGGTTTACAGAATATATCCTTCTAGCAATCTGACATTTTTTTCTTTCTATAAGAGAAAAAAAATCAAATATTTATTTCTTAGAATATTCCAGAATTTACTTCCCAAAATGTAGGCATTGTCAGAAAAAGGCTAGTACAAATATTATTATTTTTCCTCACTCCCTGTTCTCTCTCTCAATCAAAAACCAAACAAAAAAGCCCAAGTAATTCAGCTCATAAAGTCCCTGCAAGTAGAAAAGATCTTTCTTTTAGCAAAAATAAAGATTTTACAGGTAGGCCTTCAAAATAAAGCACCTACTTAAAGGCAACAGTAGATCTAACTTCTGCCATTTTACCTTACACACAAACAAATCTAGTTATTTTCTTAAATAAGTGGTTAACAAAAGATCGCTCTTTAGCAATGTCTCTGATAAAGATTTGAACATGTAAATCCAAACATAATATTGTCAATATCAAGCTGGCAGGAGTTATTCCTAAATAGCCCATAGAGATAAAAGCCAAACCAGTAACAGTAGAAAAACGAAATAATAAACAAGAGAGTAATTGCTATAAAAGGTTCTCTATTTCATGTCTTCCAATTGTAAAATGAGTATTATTCCTCAAATTACTTTATTTCAATGAGAAATTTTTATAATCTAGACCATCATTTAAGCTCTTTGGCAAATAAATATCAACAGAAAGAATATTCTCCCAAAGATATCACTAAAATGAATTCTAGTTTATTCCAGTTGTCTTTTCTTATCTCTGAAAGGTGCCTTTCAAAATTTGCTCAATGTCTCAAACACCAATCATAAAAAAAAAATTTCTTTTACAAAGTGTGTGCCTTCTAGCTAGAAGTGAATAGAACATGAGTAAAATGAAATCAGATTCATTCTGATCTTAAAAATCATTTAGTTGCAGTTGCCATCATTTGATCAAAACCGGATGCTATGTCATTACAAACCTCATTGAAAAAATAGGAAAAACAATGTAGATACTTCTGTGATTGTTCTTCCCTGTGATTGTTCTTCCCTTTTTTAAAAAAATAATGTTCAAGTTCATGTTGACTCTTGTGATATAGTCCTCCAGGTATCTGACTAAAATTGGATTTTTGCTTAATCAACCAGGCTAATTAAGGCTTCTGTTCTGGTCTGTGAATGACAAGGCAGAGTATGGCTTCAATCAAATTGCTGGTTGACTCGTCCATGGGCCTAAATCATACCCAGTAATGTAATCAAACCAGTTTGGCTAAATTACACACCATATATCAGTAAATGGCTTTTCTGGGTCACTAGCCTACACACAATCTGGCATTAAATTATAGCAGATAAAAAGAAATGCTTTAATGTTTACAAGAAACTCACATGTATTACTTAAGATCTTAACTAATAAGAAACTATTAGAAGAAATAAAGAGAGACATGAAAGCATAACAACATTGTGTCCATCCCAAATGTCATTAGCTGCAATCTTTAATCAGGCACTCATTCCAGTTACTGGGCGGTATCACCAACCTCCCAGAGGGAAGTTAGCCGCAGACCAAGAATGAGAAAATGAATTTGGAAAAAAAAAAAAAAAAAAAAAGAACCTGAATGGTAACTGAGCCCAGATGGGGAAAAGAAAGGTTAACTGTGGAACTGGTCTTATTTAAAGGCCACCAGTAAATTTAAGCCACAGAGAAACTTGTCCCAACAGGGAAAATACTATGTTTCCCCGCAAAGGGTAAAAAGACAAACGAATATACTCAATTGGACCAACCAGCTGAGACGTTTCCCAAATTTTATTGTGGAACATAAGGTCCATGAGCTGGAGTTATAGGCTAAATACTGCACTGGGGCAGTGTAGGAAAGAAGCAGCTGGTTCCTATTATTTGTGTGTATTTTTCTTACGGGTAAAAACGTGGGTGAAGTGCCATGGTGCACTACCGGGCAGACCTCCCAAAATGGCAAGGACAGAGCACTGGCTTTCCTGTCACTATCAGGGATGTGGTCAACACAGAAATATTTTTCCAAAGAAACTCCAGCAAGAAGAGGACCTGTCATATGGCCACAGGCATGCACCTCTGAGGAAGAAGAAATAAATGAGGTACAGCTTTTTAAAAGTGCATTTAAAAATCTGATTAAATTATACTAAGAGAAACTAGATGTAGATAAATATTAAACATTATTGTCTTTAGAAACCTGTATTAGTTGCTTAAGATTTTAAATGGCATGATGTTCAGCTAACAGTAGAGACACTACCAGAATCATGAGTTGGTAGAAGGGCAGCAGAGGAGATAAAAACTCAAATCTCTCTCCTCTCCCTTGGATTTCCTCCAACTATCTCCCATTGCACACACCTAATTGGAAGTGGAAGTCAAGGCAGCCCCAGGGATGCCATGACAGGCATCAGAGCAGAGTAGGAAAGGGCAGAGAATGGATTTGCAGGGGCAACCGAAGACTGGCCTGCATGCTCCCATAGTTTATTCTCAACACAGCAGTGAGAGTGAGTCTTGTTAAACCTAGGTCAAAGGTGTCAACCTCTCTTCTACTCAAGACCTCCTGTGGCTTCCCCTCTCATCAAGAGGAAGACTCGACTCTTCACAAAATCTGCTTGGCATCACCCCACCTTCTCTAACTTCTCCTCCTCAACCACCTTCCCTATAGCCACAACCAGTCACCTTCTATTCCTCAAGAATTCCAGGCTCACCGCTTGCCCATGCTGTTCTCTGGGAGCACTCTTCCTACAGATTCAGAATAACTCATTTCCTTGCCTCTAGCAGGTCTTTGCTCAAATGTCCCTTTTCAGTATGAGATACCATGACTGCCCTATTTAATGTTTTAATCCCACCCCCGAATATCAATTCTTTTGTCATTATGTTTTTCTGATAGCACTTACCACCAACAGCCCAACTGGTTTTACTTTTTTGTTGTGTGTTTTTCCTAACTAGAATATAAGCCCCCAGGTATATGCTGTCTATTTTGTTCTCAAATGTAACCCCAGAACACCTAGAATGATGTCAGGCAATAGTAGGCGCTTAATACTTGTTGAATAAATAAATGAATGAAAGAATGCATTAATGAATATTTTAAGATATTTAATCTTAACATGCATTTTGATTGTTAAATATTACTCATTTATGGACAATAATCAACATCTCCCATAATACAACTTGGTAAAAATGAGTTTTTCAAAGTTTGATTAGATGCTTATTGTATGTAATGCAGGCGGAGGGACAGAAACCATTCCCATCACCTTTTCTTCATGTTATTAAGCAGCATTAAAACTGAACAAATTGCTTTGGACAAGGGAAAATGATCCTCTTTGATTTTAGGAACAAAACAAACTTTCTTCCTTTTTAATGTGAAGTTGTAGGTCACAATGAATGACCTACTAATTACCAAATCCCACAAACAGTCTTCAGTGCTTATCTTTCTTGACTACTTTAGGTTATCTGACACTACTGAGCACCCCTTTCTTCAAAACATTACTTAGAGATTTAATTTATTATGGCTTAACAAATATATGGGAGACTGGTTCTTCAGTAAAATTCAATTTATTTTGTTAAATGTATTATGATTGAAGTAATAAAACTCGCAATTGAAAAATAAGATGTAAAGTGCTATTGGTTGACTATATAAGGATTCATGCTTGTTGTGAAAAAAAATTGGAAAAATAAAGAAGAGAATTCAAATCACACCACTTGAGATAGGCAATTCAAAAACTTGATGTATATTTTGCATACATACAAACAAAATTTTTAGATAGAAATAAGTCTATTATATTTTTGTAAACTAAATTTTTTACTTTAAAATATGTTAGTTATATTTATTCTTATTAAATTATATGCACACACATCTACATCATAATAACTATAGAATATCTCATTGTTAGAATGCACCAAATTTGTTTTACCCATGGATCATTATGCATTTAGATTGTTTCCATTTTTCCAGTTTAATACATCTTTATTAACCTCCTTGAAGATATATTTTTATACAGTTAGCCCGTTATATATTCAAGAATAACCCTTAGAAGTACAATTGTTGGGTTTTAACATCTGTAAAAACTAACACTTTGCCTTCCTTCCTTCTTTCCTTCCTGCCTTCTTGCCTTCCTGCCTTCCTGCCTTCCTGCCTTCCCTCCCTCCTTCCTTGCTTTCTTGTTTTTTTTATTTTACTTTTAGTTCTGGGATACATGTGCAGAATGTACAGGTTTGTTATGTAGGTATACATGTGCCATGGTGGTTAGCTGTACCTATCAACCTGTCATCTAGGTTTTAAGCCCCACATGTATTAGGTATTTGTCCTAATGCTCCCCCTCTCCTTGCCCTCCACCTCCCAACAGGCCTCAGTGTGTGTTGTTCCACTCCCTGTGTCCATGTGTTCTCATTCTTCAGCTCCCACTTATGAGTGAGAACACGTGGTGTTTGGTTTTCTGTTCCTGTGTTAGTTTGCTGAGAACGATGGTTTCCAGATTCATCCATCTGCCTGCAGAGGACATGAAGTCATTCTCTTTATGGCTGCATAGTATTCCATGGTGTATAGGTGCCACATTTTCTTTATCTAGTCCATCATCCATTTGGCATTTGGGTTGGTTGGTTCCAAGTATTTGCTATTGTAAATAGTGCTTCAATAAACATACGTATGCGTGTGTCTTTATAGTAGAACGATTTCTAATCTTTTGGGTATATATCCAGTAATGGGACTGCTGGATCAAATGGTATTTCTGGTTCTACATCCTTGAGGAATCACCACACTGTCTTCCACAATGATTGAACTAATTTACACTTCCACCAACAGGGTAAAAATGTTCCCATTTCTCCACAGCCTCACCAGCATCTATGATTTACTGACTTTTTAATGATCACCATTCTAACTGGCATGAGATGGTATCTCATGGTGGATTTGATTTGCATTTCCCTAATGACCAGTGATGATGAGCTTTTTTGCATGCTTGTTACAGCATAAATGTCTTCTTTTGAGAAATGTCTGTTCATATCCTTCACCCACTTTTTGATGGGGTTGTTTGTTTTTTTTTCTTGTAAATTTGTCTAAGTTCCTTGTAGATTCTGGTTATTAGCCCTTTGTCAGATGGGTAGATTACAAAACTTTCTACCATTCTGTAGGTTGCTTGTTTAATCCAATGATGGTTTCTTTTGCTGTACAGAGGCTCTTTAATTAGATCCCATTTCCCATTTTGGCTTTTGTTGCAATTGCTTTTGGTGTTTTAGTCTTGAAGTCTCTGCCCATGCCTATGTCCTGAATGGTATTGTCTAGGTTTTTATTCACGTATTGCTTTGTTTTGTAGATGTCATTTTGACTAAATCTCCAGAATAATAGTGGAGTAAATGGATGTGCTTGGCTTACTCCTAACACCAGAAAAAAAATCACTCTTGATGTCTGCTATTTTTAACCAGCTGTTTCAAAAGAACTGCTAGTAAATATACTGAATATACAACTAATGAATTGAATATTTTTCTCAAACACAAATTGAAAACCACTGGCCTCTCCAGTGAATTTAGCATACTATTAGGACTTGCTTCCTGCAATTTTTTAAATTGAGCTAATAATTAGGATTTAGGAGTTTTTACATCAAATTAAATTTCTATCTTTTGAAAAAGCACATGATCAGTCAGTGTTAGGTCTGCATTCATTGGGGACAAAAATGGCTGGGACTGAATATCTCTTTGCCCTTTTAGATAGGATATGTGCATTCTAGTCAACCATAGTCCCCAAAATTCACATATTGTATGCATATGTGCTTGAACTAAAACTATTGCACTGACATACATTTCCTGCCTGATTCATGTAGGCATTGGATTTATGGTACTTAATGCAAAATATTAATTTTCAAAATTCCATAAAATTCTTTAACAGACCCCACCATAACACACCACAGCCTCCAGCTCTTGGGTTCAAGCAAACATTCTGTCAGCCTCCAGAGTAGCCAGGACTATAGGAACATGCCACTGTGCCTTGTGTTCATGAAATACTGTTATATAAATGGACAGTAATTTCATTAACCAATTACCTATTTTTGAAAATTGAGGTTATTTTCCAGTCTTTCCATTTTAAACACATTCTTATGAATAACTGATTACTTACTTGGCAGAAAAATCTTAGTTGTAGAATTATTGGTATGCCTATTTTGAAAGCTGTAAGTAAGCATTCACGAATAGCCTTCTAGAAAAGTTGTTGGTTTTACATGAGCACCAGTAGAGCCTGTATTCCATCAGCTTCCCAAAGTTAGGTATTATTATTTTTAAAAATTTGCCAAAAATAGGTTTTTATTCTATCAATTTATTTTAGTAATTTCTTTGGTTATGTTTCTTACTAGTAAAATGTGTCACTCAGTACCTTTTTGTTGCAGGTAACAGAAAACCACTCTAGATTGCTGAAGCCAGAAAGGAGACAGATGTGTCTCCCAGAACCAAGGGCATAAGCACAGCAGAGCCTCGGGAAAGACTAGAACCAAGCCAGGACCTGGAAAGTCCATGGTAATTCTGAAAGTGTTCTTCACAGCCTGTCAATTCTCAATGTTTGTGTGAATCTGTTTATTCTGTCTCTCTCTGTCTCTCTCTCCCTCTCTGAGGTAGAATCCTCACTGTCCAATCAGCATGGTGGCAGATGGTCTTTTCAATTTTCTGAGTTTTGATTATGGGATCATACTTGTAGTAAGACTAAATCTTAATTTGTAGATGGAGGACTTTGGTTGGTTTAACTTAAGACAGATGCCCATTAATCACTGTCCCACTTGATTCTATATTGTTCAAACATTGTTGCAAGGGCATAATGGAAGGAACTTTTAGGAGAGTTTGATGAAAAGTATGAAGACAACCAAAATGGTTATTACTATAGGAGACTGAATATGTTTCTGTGGGCTCATTGGAGTCATTTGAATTTCTACATGCTAGAATTACCAATGTATATTTTTTGCCCATTTTACTATTGGTGTGTTCATCATTTTCATACTAATTTGAAAGTGCTTTTATTTATTATAATTATTATCCCCTTTCCACCTATATTTCAAATTACCTACTGGTTATGATATAATTTTTTATTTTGTGTATAGTCCCTTTTCAGCCCCAAGGTTTCAAAGTCATATAAATATATCAACTCTGAAGTAAGATTCCATTAGTTCTCCTCAGGTTCTATAACTGCTGAGTGTCCATGGGGAAGTTTAATTTCTCTACACTTTGGTTTCTACATTTTGGAAAATGAATCTAATGCCCTACCACTGTATAGGTTTCTTGTAAGGATTAAATAAATTTTTACATATAAAACGTAAATGCTTGACACAATGCTTGAAATAAAAAAACTGCTGAGTGAACAGCTGTCGTTTTTTTGTTGTTATTGTTCTTATGCTTACAAGGGCCATCTAACCTCAATATTTTTTTTAAAAAAAACAGCTTATTTAGATTGAATTTTTATCATTTTATTGCTTTATATTTACATTCAACTATTAAATTTATGTCCAATTATTTTAGTGTGTGATAGAAGAGAGACATTTTACCTCATTTTATATGATTATCCAAATGCCCAACATTATTTATAGATTAATTATTATTTTTGTTCCACTAGTTTGAAATATCATTATTTTAACATTATAATTAAGTGTCTGGGTCTGTCTTAGAAGGCATTTTATTATATTCTATTTTTTGTCATGTATTACTCTGTTTAAAACAGTATATTGAACTATTACCTTCTGCAGATGACATGACCCTATATCTAGGACATCATAGAGTCTCTGCCCAAAAGCTCCTTAAGCTGATTAACAACTTCAGCAATGTTTCAGGATACAAAATCAGTAACATTCCCATAAATACACCAACAACATCCCAGCCAAGAGTCAAATCCAGAACGCAACCTTGTTCACAATTGCCACGAAAAGAATAAAATGCCTAGGAATACAGCTAACTAGGGAGCTGAAAGACCTCTATAAAAAGAATTACAAAATGCTGCTCAAAGAAATCAGAAATGACATAAACAAATGGAAAAACATGCTTATGCATAGGAAGACTCAATATTATGAAAATGGCCCTTCTGTCCAAAGCAGTTTACAAATTCAATGCTATTTCTATCAAACTACCAATGACATTATTCACAGAACTAGAAAAATACTATTTTAAAACTCCTGTGGAAACAAAAAAGAGCTCAAATAGCTGAGGCAAGCCTATGCAAAAAGAACAAACCTAGAGGCATTACTTTACCCTACTTCAAACTATATTTCAGGGCTACAGTGACCAAAACAGGATGGTATTGATACAAAAACAGACAAATAGACCAGGAAACCAAATAGAAAGCCTAGAAGTAACATTGCACACCTGCAATCACATGATCTGTGACAAAGTTGACAAAAACAAGCAATGAGGAAAGGACTCCCTATTCAATAAATGGTGCCAAGATAACTGGCTGGCCATATACAGATAATTGAAACTGGACCACTTCCTTATACCACATAAAAAAATTAACTCAAGATGAATGTATTAGTCTGTTTACACACTGCTATAAAGAACTACCCAAGACTGGATGATTTATAAAGAGTACTCAAAACAGCATGGTACTGGTACCAAAACAGAGATACAACCAATGGAACAGAACAGAGTCCTTGGAGGCAACGACACACATCTACAACCATCTGATCTTTGACAAACCTCACAAAAACAAGCAATAGGGAAAGGATTCCCTGTTTAATAAATGCTGTTGGGAAAACTGGCTAGCAGTGTGCAGAAAGCAGAAACTGGACTGCTTCCTGACACCTTACACTAAAATTAACTCCAGATGGATTAAAGACTTAAACATAAGACCTAGCACCATAAAAACCCTAGAAGAAAACCTAGGCAAAACCATTCAAGACGTAGGCATAGGCAAGGACTTCATGACTAAAACACTAAAAGCATTGGCAACAAAAGCCAAAATAGACAAATGGGATCTAATTAAACTCCAGAGCTTCTGTACAGCCAAAGAAACAATCATTAGAGTGAACTGGCCACCAACAAAATGGGAAAAAATTTTTGCAATCTATCCATCTGACAATGGGCTAGTATCTAGAATCTACAAAGAACTAAAACAAATTTACAAGAAAAGAGCAAAGAAACCCACCCAAAAGTGGGAGAAGGATATGAACAGACACTTTTCAAAAGAAGACATATAAGAGGTCAACAAACATATGAAAAATTGCTCATCATCACTGATTATTAGAGAAATGCAAATCAAAACCATCCATTGAGATACCACCTCATGCCAGTTAGAATGGTAATCATTAAAAAATCTGGAGACAACAGATGCTGGAGAAGATGTGGAGAAATAGGAATGAGGACACTTTTACACTGTTGGTGGGAGTGTAAATTAGTTCAACCATTGTGGAAGACAGTGTGGTGATGCCTCAAGGACCTAGAATAGAAATTCCATTTGACCCAGCAATCCCATTACTGGGTATATACCCAAAGGGTTATAAATTGTTCTATTATAAAGACATACGTACACATATGTTCATAGCAGCACTGTTTACAATAGCAAAGACCTGGAACCAACCCAAATGCCCATTGACGATAGACTGGACAAGAAAAATGTGGCACATATACAACATGGAATACTATGCAGCCATAAGAAACAATGAGTTAGTGTCCTTTGTAGGGACAGGGATGAATCTGGAAACCATGATTCTCAGCAAACTGACACAAGAAGAGAAAATCACACACCACATGTTCTCACTCATAGGCGGGTGTTGAACAATGAGAACACATGGACACAGGGAGGGGAGCATCACACACTGGGGTCGGTTGAGGGGGTCAAGGGTGAGACAGTGGCAGGGTGGGGAGTTTGGGGAGGGATAACATGGGGAGAAATGCCAAGACTGTAAGTTTTCTAAGGCCTCCCCAGCCATGCTGAACTGTGAGTCAATTAAATCTCCTTTCTTTTTTATTTTTATTTTTATTTTATTGTACTTTAGGTTCTGGGGTACATGTGCAGAGCATGCAGGATTGTTGCATAGGTACATACATGGCAATGTGGTTTGCTGCCTCCATCCCCCCATCACTTGCATCTGGCATTTCATAGGGCCCTATGAAATGATTGTCTATAGATGTAAAACTGGTGGCAATATTGTTAACACAAAAAATTACATATTGTACTAAATGAATTAGTTTATTAAAGGCACATCTAAAAAGGAAGTAAAACTTTAAAAACAAACTTCAAACATAGACTCCTACAAATGCATATGGATTTGGGTTTGACACATTGTACAACTATGGGTGACTCTTTATCCTTAGTCTTTTTTTTTAAAAGAATTTTAAAAGAATTATTTACAGATTACCACAAAAATCAGTGATCTCTGTACCTATAATGAATCTGTCAATAATATGAACTGCCTAATATAGAGAAGACACCCTGCTGCCTAAGCACTATCTTGCTGGCCATTGCTTCTGTTCTAGAAAGTTCTAACATTACTCACAAGCTGCAATAAAAAGAGACTTCCTGGGACATTGGGTCACAGAACTTCACAAGGCCCCTAGATACAACCTCAAAGGCTTTGGTAAGAAAAGGGCTGTAATTTTTTTTTTTTTTAACTTTTATCATACTGTGCTCAATCCAATGCAGTGAACCATAGGATGATGTCCTTTCATGAGTTTCATGAGTTCCTCAGGGTAACAGTGAGTAAAATTAAGTTGTGAAATGTTTCCTGGCTTCTTTAGTTTAATTTTAATAAATAAGTTATTTTTAGAAGGAATTTTAAAATATGAGCCAATATTTTGTTTTCATTTTAACTAATTTATTTTTCTTATATAATGCAGCTATATGATCATTTTTATGTAGTATAAATGATACATTCTATAATAAGTGCCACATATACATATGAAAAGCATTTTATTACTGTAGGCTTTTGGAGGACTTGAATGAGGCAGATTCTAAGGTTCAGTCTTACTCTCAAATTGTATTGCTGTTAAAAGTTATTTTCAGTCAAAAAGTAAACTTCATAACCCCAAACTTTTAGGTTTCTTCCTATTTTTACTCTAATATTCTAGATACTCACAGTACCTCTGTCTTCTGGAAAGTAAGAGGTAATTGTTGGAGAGGAAATTCTTAACATTAACAACCCTCAAAATCTAGACCTTGAGCCTAGATGTATGAAAGAATGCTGTTGCCAAATTGACACCAGTCACAAAAGGCTTTGAAAATTAATTCAAAAAGAGTTTACACATGTTGTCAAATCCCTGAATAATATTGCCTTGATCCAAGTGGGTCATTATGGAGGACTCAGAAATCTCCTATGAAAAGCAAACGATTATGGGTAGAATAAGCTGAATTGATTAAAGTGGACACTTGACATCTGGTATATTTCCCCATGCCTTGAATAAAGAGTTGGTTCATGTTTTCTGAAAGTTCATTTCTTGCCAAAACTTTCCCTTGGTACATTTACTAAAGGAGATGAGCAGTCTAAAACTATTTCATCTGGTAAAGTTACACAGTAAAAGTCACACTGTGGATGCTCTATATCAACATTTTTAAAAGTCTACGTAGTATCAAGTATAAAGGCAATCTGAAGATTAGAGGTCAGTTATATTCTTGCTTCTTCATTGTCTGCAAATTGATACCAATGGTTAATGTATTAAATAACTTTACATAAGATCAGATATTTTTTCAGCATCTACTAATTGAACCAACTATTTTTCCTTTCTAACCACTCCTAGAACATAGGAACAAAAGTGACCTTTGTCATAAGCCATAACCTAGGTTTGTTTCTGTCACCAAATTTTACAATTTTTCATTGTTTTCTATATTACTCTACTGAAAAGAAGGACAAAAGAACAAATAAAACCTTACTAAAAGATATGGCAAGCTCACAGTAGCCAAGGTGCAGCCCTCACCTATGATCCTTGAATGATCAGCAAAGAGTACTGCAGTCAATAAGGCCAAGGAAAGAGAAAATAGGTCCTAGGTTTGAAATTTAGGTAATGTAGTTTTGTGGTTTTAATTACTTTGTAATAGCTCTATAGATATAAATATAATCTTCCTGTTTTAAGTGAACATCTGTCATAAATAACTTCATTGCTTTTTCTTCTGTAAACTACACAATACATCCTATAAGTTCATGGACTGTTATAATGCAGAATTTAATTGTATAATTCACTTAACCAAAGTTTTGCTGTTGCTTCAGTACAGTTCATAATTCTCCATTTTCACAAGAGATGTAGTAGGAACCTGATACATAATGCCTCATGCTAATTTCAGATTAGAGAGAAAATCAATGGTATTAGTTCACCTTGTTCAGGTAAAAAAAAATAGAGAGAAAAAAACAAGTCATAAAGACTTTCTTTACCTTTCTCTCTAATCTAAAATCCACAAAGATCAAAGGTAGACAAATCGAAACTGAAAACTCCAAAAACCAGAATGCCTCTTCTCCTCCAAATGATTGCAACTGTTCTTCAGGAAGGGCACAAAGCTGGATGTAGAATGAGACTGACAAAGTGCCAGAAGTAGGCTTCAGAAGATGGGTAATAATGAACTCCTCTGAGCTAAAGGAGCATGTTCTAACCCAATGCAAGGAAGTTAAGAATATTGATAAAAGGTTACGGAAATTACTCACTAGAATAACCAGTTTAGAAACGAACATAAATGACTTGATGAAGCTGAAAAACACAGCATGAGAACTTAATGAAGCATATACAAGTATCAATAGCTGAATTGATAAAACAGAAAAAAGGATATCAGAGACTGAAGATCAACTTACTGAAATAAGGTGTTAACAAGATTAGAGAAAAAAGAATGAAAAGGAACAAACAAATCCTCCAAGAAATATGGTAGTCTGTGAAAATATCAAACCTACAATTAATTGATGCACCTGAAAGTGGCAAGGAGAATGGAACCACGTTTGAAAACACACTTCATGGTATTATCCAGGAGAACTTCCCTAAACTAGCAAGACGGGCCTATGTTCAAATTCAGGAAATACAGAAAAAAGCCACCAAGATACTCCTCGAAAAGAGCAACACCAGGACATGTAATTGTGAAATTCTCTAAGTTTGAAACAAAGGTAAAGGTGTTAAGGATAGCCAGAGAGAAAGGTCAAGTTACATACAAAAATAAGCCCATCAGACTAACAGCAGATCTCTCTGCAGAAACCCTATAAGCCAGAAAAGACTGGAGGCCAATATTCAACATTCCTAAAGAAAGGAATTTTCAACCCAAAATTTCATAACCAGCCAAACTAAGTTTCATAAGAGAAGGAGACATAAAATTCTTTCCAGACAAGCAAATGCTGACAGATTTTGTCACCATCAGGTCTGCCTTACAAGAGCTCTTGAAATTAGCACTAAATATGGAAACAAAAAACTGATATCAGCCACTGCCAAAATGCACCAAAATATAAAAACAAATAACAATATGAAGGAATGGCATCAACTAATGTGCAAAATAATCAGCTAGCATCATAATGACAGGATCAAATTCACACTTAACAATATTAACTTTAAATGTAAATGGGCTAAATACCCCAATTAAAAGACACAGACTGAAAAATTGAATAAAATATTAAGACCCATCAGTGTACTGTATTCAGGAGGCCCATCTCATGTGCAAAGACACACAAAGGCTCAAAATAAAGGGATAGAGGAATATTTATCAAGCAAATGGAAAGGAGAAAAAAATAAAGCATGGCTTGCAATCCTAGTCTCTAATAAAACAGACATTAAACTGACAAAGATCAAAAAAGACAAAGAGGTCATAATGGTAAAGAGGTCAATGTAACAAGAAGAGCTAACTATTCTAAATATATATGCACCCAATACAGGAGCACCCAGATACATAAAACAAGTTATCAGAGACCTACGAAGAGACTTAAACACCCACACCACACAATAATAGTGGGAGACTTTAACACCCCACTGTCAACATTAGACAGAACAAGACAGAAAATTAACAAGGATATTCAGGACTTGAATTCAGCTTTGGACCAAGCAGACCTATTAAACATCTACAGAACTCTCCACTTCAAATCAGCAGAATATACATTCTTCACAGTGCCACATCACACTTATTCTAAAATTGACCGCTTCTCAACAAATGCAAAAGAATGGAAATCATAACAAACAGCCTCTCAGACCACAGAGAAACCAAATTAGAACTCAGGATTAAGAAACTCATTCAAAACTGCACAACTACAAGGAAATTGAACAACTTGCTCCCAAATGATTACTAAGTAAATAACAAAATTAAGGCAGAAATAAAGAAGTTATTGGAAACCAGTGAGAACAAAGAGACAATGTAACAGAATCTCTGGGACACAGCTAAAGCAGTGTTAAGAGGGAAATTTATAGCACTAAATGCTCACAACAGAAAGCTTGGAAGATCTAAAATCAACACCCCAACATCACAAAAGAACTAGAGAAGCAAGACAAAACACATTCGAAAGCTAGCAGAAGACAAGAAATAACTAAGGTCAGAGCAGAACTGAAGGAGATAGGGACACGGAAAACCCTTCAAAAAATTAATGAATGTAGGAGCTGGTTTTTCTTTTGAAAAGATTAACAAAATAAATGAACCACTAGCTAGATTAATAAAGAAGAAAAGAGAACAGAATCAAATAGACAAGTCAAATAAAAATGATAAAGGGGACATTACCACTGATCCTGCAGAAATACAAACTACCATCAGAGAATACTAAAACACCCCTACGCAGATAAACTAGAAAATATAGAAGAAATGGATAAATTCTTGGACACATACACACTCCCAAGACTAAACCAAGAAGAAGTTGAATCCCTGAATTGACCAATAACAAATTCTGAAATTGAGCCAGTAATAACAGGTTAACAACAAAAATAAAGCTGAGGACCAGACTGATTCACAGCCGAATTCTACCAGAGGTAAAAAGAGGAGCTGGAACTGTTCCTTCTGAAACTATTCCAAACAATAGAAAGAGAGGAACTTCTCTTTTGCTCATTTTATGAGGCTAGCATCATCCTAATACCAAAACCGAGTAGAAACACAACAACAATAAAAACATCAATCCAATACCCCTGATGAACATCAATACGAAAATCCTAAAAGAAAACAACAAAAAAAAAAAACCCAAACAAACAAACAAACAACAAACTGGCAAAAAATCCAGCAACATATCCAAAAGCTTATCGACCACAAAAAAGTCGAAATCATCCCTAAAATATAAGGCTGGTTTAAAATATGCAAATCAATAAACATAATCCATCACATAAACAGAACCAATGACAAAAACCACATGATTATCTCAAAAGATGCAGAAAAGACCTTTGAGAAAATTGAACATCCTTTCATGCTAAAAATTCTCAATGAACTAGGTATTGATGGAACATATCTCAAAATAACAAGAGCTTTTTATAACAAACCCACAACCAATGTTATACAGAATGGGCAAAAGCTAGAAGCATTCCCTTGGAAAACTGGCACAAGACAAGGATGCCCTCTCTTACCACTCCTATTCAACATAGTACTGGAAGTTCTGGCCAGGGCAATCAGACAAGAGAAAGAAATAAATGGTATTCAAACAAGAAAACAGGAAATCAAATTGTCTCTTTTGCAGATGACATGATTGTATATTTAGAACACCTGATCATCTCAGCTGCAAAACTCCTTAAGCTGATAAGCAATTTCAGCAAAGTATCAGGATACAAAATCAATGTGCAAAAATTACAAGCATTCCTATACACCAACAATAGACAAGCAAAGAGCAAAATCATGAGTTAACTCCCATTCACAGTGCTACAAAGGGAATAAAATACTGAGGAATGCAAGTTACAAGGGATGTGAAAGACCACTTCAAAGAGAAATACAAACCACTGCTCAACAAAATAAGAGAGGGCACAAACAAATGGAAAAACACTCCATGCTCACGGATAGGAAGAATTAATATCATGAAAATGGCCATACTACCCAAGTAATTTATAGATTTAATGCTATTCCCATCAAACTACCATTGACTTTTTTCACAAAATTAGAAAAACTACTTTAAATTTCATATGGAACCACAAAAGAGCCCATATAGCCAAGACAAACCTAAACAAAAAGAACAAACCTGGAGGCATCACTCTACCTGACTTCAAACTATGCTACAAGGCTACAGTAACCAAAACAGTATGGTACTGATACCAAAACAGATATATAGACCAATAGAACAGAACAGAGACCTCAGAAATAACACCACACATCTACAACCATCTGATCTTCAACAAACCTGACAAAAACAAGCAATGGGGAAAGGATTCTCTATTTAATAAATGGTGCTGGAAAACTGGCTAGCCATATGCAGAAAACAGAAACTGAACCACTTCCTTATACAAAAATTAACTCAAGAAGGATTAAAGACTTAAGTGCAAAACCCAAAACCTTAAAAACTGTAGAAGGGTACCTAGGCAATACCATTCAGGACATAGGCATAGGCATAGGTGACTAGAACACCAAAAGCAATGGCAACAAAAGCCAAAATTGACATATGGGATCTAATTAAACCAGAGAGCTTTTGAGCAGCAAGAGAAACTATCATCAGAGTGGACAGGTATCCTACAGAATGGGAGAAAATTTTTGCAAGCTACCCATCTGACAAAGATCTAATATCCAGAATCTGCAAGGAACTTAAACAAATTTACAAAAATAAAACATAATAAACCCTTCAAAAAGTGAGCAAATGATAGGAACAGACACTTCTCAAAAGCAAACTTTTATGCAGCCAACAAAGATATGAAAAAGAACTCATCCCTCCCCTAGCCTCCCACCTCACAACAGACCCCAGTGTGTGATGTTCCCCTCCCTATGCCCATGTGTTCTCATTGTCCAACACCTGCCTATGAGTGAGAACATGTGGTGTTTGGTTTTCTGTTCTTGCGTTAGTTTGCTGAGAATGATGGTTTCCAGATTCATCCATACCCATACAAAGGACATGAACTCATCCTTTTTAAGGCTGCATAGTATTCCATGATGTATATGTGCCACATTTTATTTATCTAGTCTGTCTATTATTGATGGGCAATGAACATACTTGTGCATGTGTCTTTACAAGAGAAAGATTTATAATCCTTTGGGTATATACCCAGTAATGGGATTGCTGGGTCAAATGGAATTTCTATTTCTAGATCCTTGAGGAATCACCACACTGTCTTCCACAATGGTTGAACTAATTTACACTAGTTGAAAAAGTGTAAAAGCATTCCTATTTCTCCACATCCTCTCCAGCATCTGTTGTCTCCAGATTTTTTAATGATCACCATTCTAACTGGCGTGAGGTGGTATCTCAATGTGGTTTTGATTTGCATTTCACTAATGACCAGTGATGATG
>CAUYLG010053609.1:0-15906 GCA_963573385.1 Cacajao melanocephalus | reverse complement strand
TTTTTTTTGTATTTTTTCTAGAAACTGGATTTTACTATGTTAGCCAGGCTGGTCTCGAACACGTGATCTTGTGATCTGGCCGCCTCAGCCTCCCAAAGTGCTGAGATTACAGGCATGACCCACTGTGCCCTGCCTAATGTTGGGTTTATATAGCCTCTGCCATGTGGCATGGGCCTCATGATCCCCAGTGTGACCTTCCGTGGGGGCCTTGTCTGTTCCTGTCAAGCATCAGGATAAACTGTCCTCAGGAGAAGAGGAGATGGGGTGGTGAGGAGTGCTGAACCCCTTGTCATTGCTTCTGAGGGAGGAGCAGGCTTCACCTATGTTGGCCCCTGGCTGATGGACCGGTGTGTGCTTTCCTCTCACTGGTTCTCCTCCCCTCAGAGGGCAGTTTTCTGTCATAGCATCTGAGCCTGTTGGTAAAAGAAGCACCCAGTCAGAAGAAACAAAATAGAGCTGGGCGCGCTGGCTCACGCCTGTAATCCCAGCACCTTGGGAGGTCGAGGCCAGTGGATCACCCAAGATTGCGCCATTGCACTCCAGCCTGGGCAACGAGAGCGAAACTCCGTCTCAAGAAAAAAAAAATACAGAAAATAGAGTCTTCCTTTAATGTAGCCTAATTTTAGAAGGGGACCGATGCAGATAGGTAGCTGCCGCCTTGAAGACTGTGTTGGGAGGGCCATGAAGTGGTGTGGGCCTCCCAGTTTTGGTTTCTGTGTCACTTTTACTGAAAGCATGTGTGTTTAACGCACTGGGATTCATCCTGAGCTGCCCCAGGACTGGTTTGTGGTGGGCATTTCTGTGGGTGTGAAACTGGAACTTCTCACAGCTGAGCACAGCACATCTGGGCATAGCAGAGCGAACGGTCCTCCTGACTCTGCCCCCTTCTCCTGGGCACGGGGAGTCTCCTCTCTCTCCCAGGCCCCTTTCTTTCCTGGAGCGGAGCAGCACCTGGCCTGCACAGCAGGTTCTCCCGAGGACTCCTGGGGGAGTGCTGGAGCACAGGAGCTGCTGAAGATATAGCTGTGTCTCATTGCCCCTGGCCGCTGTATTTTCCAGAGCGTGGCTGTGGAGGAGTCACTCCCTTCAGAAGGAGGATGGGTACTTCGAATCCCCTTCCTTTTCCCAGTGGGAATTTGCTATTAAGTTTTAGATGAAAGCAGAAGTTTGAACTCCCTCACCCAGTGGTTGTGTGAGGACAGCAGCTCCCTAAAGAAGAGGCAAAAGGTGCTTGAACCCAGGTGTTGGTCTGTGTCGACCTGTGCTGTCCCACGTGGAGCTGCAGAACCCATAATGTGGGAGAGCACACTTGCTGCAGAGTGAGAAGTGTGAAGAGGCTGGAATTTTTGAAATGACTGCATGTTGGGCTAAGTAAAATTTTTGGGGCCAGGTGCAGTGGCTCACGCCTGTAATCCCAGCACTTTGGGAGGCCAAGGCTGGGGGATCACAAGGTCAGGAGTTCAAGACCAGCCTGGCCAAGATGGCGAAACTTTGTCTCTACTAAAAATACAAAAATTAGCCAGGTGTGGTGGCACGTGCCCATAATCCTGGTTACTCGAGAGGCTAAGGCAGAGAATTGCTTGAACCTGAGAGGGGGAGGTTTCAGAGAGCCGAGATTGTACCATTGCACTGCAGCCTGGGCGACAGAGCGAGACTCCATCTCAAAAAAAATAATTTGTTATTATCCATTTCACCTTTTACTTTTTTTTTTTTCTCCTTGAGACAGGGCCTTGCTCTGTCGCCCAGGCTGGAGTGCAGTGGCTCCATCACTGCTCACTGCAGCCTCCACCTCCCAGGCTCCAGCGATCCTCCCACTTCAGCCTCTTGGGCACCTGGGACTACAGGAGTGTGCTGCCATTTAAAATGGTGTTTATTGGCTGATTTTAAATTCCTTTTGTGCAGATGAGGCCTTCTTCTGTTGCCCAGGCTGGTCTTGAATTAATGAGCTCAGGTCATCTGCTTGCCTTGGCCTCCCAAAGTGCTGGGATTACAGGCATGAGGCACCACGCCCAGCCCACTTTTTTTTTTTTTAATCAAAGACAGAGTCTTGCTCTGTCGCCAGGCTGGAGTGCAGTGGCTCGATCTCGGCTCACTGCAACCTCTGCCTCCCGGGTTCAAGCAATTCTCTTGCCTCAGCCTCACAAGTAGCTGGGATTGCAGGCACACGCCACCACGCCCGGCTCATTTTTCATATTTTTAGTAGAGACGGGGTTTCACCATGTTGGCCAAGATGGTCTCGATCTCTTGACCTCGTGATCCACCTGACTTGGCCTCCCAAAGTGCTGGGATGACAGGCATGAGCCACTGTGCCCGGCCCCTGCTTTTTTTTTAAGGTGGTTCCCAGGACTCAGGTGTGGCTTGTAGCACACCCTCTGGAAAGCACCTTCCACACCCTCAGCTCAGGGGTGCCCATGGCCTTCAGTCAGAAGACATCATTTCTGTTTTCCTTTGCAGGCCCTACCCACGTGGCCAGTCTGTCATCACGGTGATTGGAAGCGAGGAGCACTTTGAGGACTACGGTGAAGGCAGTGAGGCAGAGCTGTCCCCAGAGACCCTGTGCAACGGGCAGCTTGGCTGCAGTGACCCCACTTTCCTCACACCCAGGTAATGCTGCCTTGTGCTGGCACAGACTCCTCCTTCTTCTTGTGGTTAGTTGTGGAAATTTTCCCATTTTGGTTCATACATTGGTAAGAGAGACCTTCCTTTCCTTGATGTAACGTGATTAAATAAACCATATTCAAAAATTTAAAATTTATACCTGGATGAAAGTTGGGTGAAGTTCCTCTCGTCCAGCTACATCCCCAGATCACTCCAAATTTCTGAGGCCTTAGTGGAATCTTGGCATAGAGCTGTGTTCGGACACTCAGCTTGCGTCCTTAGCTGTGAGCCGTGGATCACGTCGTGGTCTGTGCAGGCTTTTGAGGGAGGCCTTGAGATCACTAGTCAGTCTTTGGATTCATTTCCTTATAAATACCTGACATCCCCAAACTGGAAAGTTGTGGCTTTGAATAAATAGAAGCATGACATCCAGCAGCCGAGAAGCCCACTCACAAGCGTCCAGAGTCACTCGAGGGAATCCAGAGTCCTCTTCGTTTGGATCCAAACATGGGGTCTGGGCACCCACGTCTGAGGGCTTGGGGCCCTTGAGTGGCGGGTCAGTCCCTCAAGGACGCTCTTGACTTCAGGGAGACCCTCGCCTGGCTGATGGGGCTGTCACTTCAGTCCCCTCTCCCCTGTGCTACGGGTTCGCACTCTCCATCTTTGCCAGCGGTCAAGGCTCAGTCTCCTTGTCTCTTTTTTTTTTTTTTTTTTTTGAGACAGAGTCTCGACCTGTTGCCTGGTCTGGAGTGCAGTGGTGCGATCTTGGCCTTGAACCTCCACCTCCTGGGTTCAAGCAATTCTCCTGCCTCAGCCTCCCGAGTAGTTGGGATTACAGGCGCCCACCACCATGCCCTGCTTATTTTTTGTACTTTTAGTAGAGATGGGGTTTCATTGTGTTGGCCAGGCTGGTCTTGAACTTCTGACCTTGTGATCCTCCCACCTTGGCCTCCCAAAGCACTGGGATTACAGGCGTGAGCCACCGCGCCTGGCCGAGGCCGCCTCTTTAAGCAGCCGCAAGAGTCTTTCCTTGCCCACTGCCCATCCGCTGTTACTGAGGCCCAGAGGCCCAGGGAAGGTGGGTGGAGGGCAGTACAGGAGGGGCCGTTCCTTGTGCTGAGCACCTTGTTTGCCCGTAGGGTCCCCCTCTCATTCCCCATGTGCCCTCCCCAAAGCCGCCCTGGGGACCCTGCACGGGTATCCTATGTGCTGGTTGGTCCTGGCGAGCGCCCTGGGAGAGTTGTGCGTGTGTGAGGCATCGCAGGCGGTCCTCAGAGGCACCGTGCTTGTCCTAGGCGCTTTCCTCTCCCAGCACATGTGGTGTTGAGACAAGGGCCAGAGGACTGGGCGTTTCTAAACTCTGTCTCTGTGCTTGGTAATCATCTCTTCCTACAATGTTTAGTTTGTCCCTGTCTCTTGTTCAGTGTTTTCATTGTTACCTGTTTAAGATGTAACGTCTATGCTACGTTGTATGTTTCACTTTTCACCTTTCTTTAACTTGAGCTTCCAAATGGTTTCCCATAGTCCCTGGGTAACAGTGCCCGAGATGAGGCTGCCTTTGCCCCTTTGCCTTCCCATCACCTCCTGCCAGTGCCCCAGAAGCCTGTGGAGGTGAAGTCACAGGGAGGGTAGCTAGCACCACCATGAAATAGAACACTGAGTTTTAACACAGGTCGGTTTTTTTTTTTTTTTTTGAGACAGGATCTCACTCTATTGCCCAAGCTGCAGTGGCGTAAGCACCGCTCACTGCAGCTTCAACCTCCCTGGGCTCACATGATCCTCCCACCTCAGCCTCCTGAGTAGTTGGGACTACAGGTGTGAGCTACCACACCAGGCTAATTTTTGTATTTTTTTGTAGAGACAGGGTCTCACTGTTGCCCAGGTTGGTCTCAAACTCCTGAGCTCAAGTGATCCGCCCACCTAGGTCTCCCACATTGCTGGAATTATAAGCATGAGCTATCTACCGTGCCCGACTTTAATGCACATCCTAAAAATCACACAGCTATTGTAGATTTACCATTCATGCGTAGCTTTTGCTAGAAGTGGTTTTTGGAGTAATCATAACGAGCACACTGAGTAAAAGTGTACCTGGAGACACGCTTTGCCACCACATTCCCGTGTTTTTGCCAAAAGAGAAAGCAGTGTGGTTGTTTACCTTCTTGTTAAAGAAGGGTTTTTGCTTTTCAAGGAAGCTCTCAGGCTGCGCCTGCTTTGTTCTGGGTGCCTGACCCAGACGAGCAGGTGTGTGCAGGGCCCCCTGCTGCTCCAGCTGGTGCCTGTCCTGGGTGCCTGCAGGCAGCTGAGGGTTGTGAGCTCACTGCATTCTAAAGGCAAGAGCCAGAACAGTCGACAGCTCATTCTCTCACCACATGCTTTTGTTCCGCACCGTGTCCTGTCCTGTCCTCCTCAGCCCCTCGTGCACAGTCATAGATGACCCCACGGGTCCCTACCCTCTCCTGAACGGATGCTTCTGTCTCTCTAGCACTGACCCTCTTGCCGCAAAGCTGCACAGCATCCTCACTGATGAGGCGTTTGAGTTTTACTGTAGCCAGTGCCACAAACAAATCAACCGCCTTGAGGATCTTTCCGCCCGCCTGAGTGATCTTGAAATGAATAGGTAACTGACCAGCGCCTGGCCTTGCTGTCTGTTTCCAGGGTGTGGGGGACTCGAGATGCCCACAGCCCCCTCTAGGGCCTGACCGGACTCCAGTGCTTCCTGAGGCCTGGCCTGGTGGTCCCAAGGCCACCAGGAGCCACTCAGGCTGCGGGACTCTCCCTATGGCCCCGCCTCCTCCCCCCGCATGCTGTGGGCCGCCAGGGCCCTGCCTCCTCCCCCGCATGCTGTGGGCCGTCAGGGCCCTGCCTCCTCCCCGGCACCCATGGGCCGTCAGGGCCCTGCCTCCTCCCCTGCATGCTGTGGGCCATCAGGGTCCCGCCTCCTCCCCTGCACACCGTGGGCAGCCACGGCCCCGCCTCCTCTCATGCATGCTCAGCCCAGGCTGCTGCTTGTCTTGGTGGGAGGGTGATCAGTCTTTGCAAGCTGTACTATCTGTTCTGTGTGTGAAAGAGGACACTTTCTGCATTATACTAAAAGATTTCTTTCATTGAGCTCATGAGACAGAGTTGGGAAATGTAAAGATTTGGTGTTTAAGAACAGATGTGTAAACAGCTTTCAGGAATGTTAGTTTAAGTGGGGTTTTGTATACTCACAGTGAGTGTGTCAGGGAGCTCCATCCCTGTGTCTCGGCAGGGGAGCTCCTGTGGCTGACTCCCCATGTCTAACCTCCAGTTACAGAAGACATTTTTGGGTGATTTGCACATATTGATGTGCCCATTAGGGATCTTGTTGATTTCGCTTGCAGTAAAGCCTTTGGGGAAACCCCTGGGTGGGCAGCTCTCAAGGAGGGTCTGGAGAAGCAGTGGGCCACTTTGGAGCTTTCCACAGCAGCCCAGCCTAGCAGAGGTGGTGAGTGAGCACGCAGGCTCATGCTGGAGATCCGGGCCAGCTTCCTGAAGAGCAGGCCTTGGCCTGTTGGGAGGGTTTGTAAAGGCGAGCTATCCTGATAGCTCCAGCGTGTTTAGAGGTCTGTGTGAAACTGCTGACCTGTCTTGAGCCTGCCCCTGCCCCTGCCCTCGGGGGCTTCTGCCGAGGCTTTGGTGGTGGGCGCTCACTGCTCATAGCCTTACTGAGGCTTCTGTCCTGCCTCTAGTTCCATTTCCAGGGCAGCTTAACTCTTCTTACGTTTCGTGAAATGCTTCAAAACACAGGGCCTCCAGCCAGTGACCATTCAGATGGGAGGGTAGGGGTGGGCCCCAGCCCTGACGGCCATTCTGGAGCACCAGGGGGTCTTGGCAGCATGAAGAGAAAGCGGAAATGCTCTTTTAAGAGGGCCTTCCTGGGAGACTTGAGGCCATCCAGAATCTGGTGATGATTACAAAGGTCCGCTACCCCCTATTTTAGGGAAAATCAGTTTTGGTTTGCTGTATGTGTTGAGCTAGAGGTTCAGGGCTCTGGATGAAGGCTCAGCCTGGTTGGTGAGGGACCATTTGTTCTTCCCACACAGAGACTTGCCCTCCCACCCACTGATAAGTTGAGTTCAAGCCTGTCATCTCTGTATATGAAAGTAAACCTGAAGACTCAGGTCTCATCTCTCATTCTCTGAAGATTTTTAACATAGAAGTGATTTATTCCCACATTGAGAACTACTTCCTAGATGCCATGGTCACCTCTGCTGGGCTTTGTGGGGGCAAAGAAGGGACTAGAATGTAGCTAATTACAACCAGCAAGTCCTGCGGTGCCTCATGTCCAGGTGTGGGCCAGGCACAGGGGCTCAACGCCTGTAATCCCAGCACTTTAGGAGGCTGAGGCAGGCAGATCACTTGAGACCAGGAGTTTGAGACCAGCCTGGCTAACATGGCAAAACTCTGTCTCTACTAAAAATATAAAAATTAGCCAGGCGCGATGGTGCATGCCTGTAGTCCAGCTGCTTGGGAGGCTGAGATGGGAGGTTCACTTGAACCTAGGAGGTAGAGGCTGCTGTGAGCCAAGATTGCATCACTGCACTCCAACCTGGGCAACAGAGCCAAACTCTAACTGAAAAAAACAAAAAAAAACCTACCAAGTGGTTAACATGCTATTCAATTCAACACAATCAGGACACACAACTGCCAGTCAGAAAGTTCTCCCCGTGACACTCGGTGGAGGAGATCTGAATCTTTGCCTTTTGGTTTCCATAGAATTTCCTGAAAGTAAACTTATTTGGTCATGCTTTGTGGGTGACAAGAGGTGATTTAGTCTAGTTCACCTCTGGAAGCTTTGATGTCTGATACAGTGTCCAGCGGTAAACCTCAAAACAGGCCAACAACTGTTGCATTTTCTAAGTACCCTGGAGCCTCTAAAAACACTTAGTTTTTTAGAAACTAAGAAGTGTGCTGTACCTGGAGGTGTATTTTCAAATTGTAAACGCTGCTGGGCTACCAGTCCAGGCCCTGAGAGGTCAGTAGGTAACTGAATGATGAGTCTGTCCTGTCCTATTAGTTCTAGGGAGTCTCAATAATAATAGGATAAAATTAGATTTCTATTAAGGCTGGGCAGGACAGCTCACACCTGTAATCCTAAGGCTTTTGGAGGCCAAGGCGGGCAGATCACTTGAGCCCAGGAGTTCTAGACCAGCCTGGCCAACATGGTGGAACCCCGTCTCTACTAAAAATACAAAAATTAGCCAGGCAGGTTGGCACATGCCTGTAATTCCAGCTACTCAGGTGGCTGAGGCATGAGAATCACTTGAATCCAGGAGGTGGAGGTTGCAGTGAGCCAAGATCGCAGCACTGCACTCCAGGCTGGGCAACACAGTGAGACTCCTCAAAAAAAAAAAGTTTTTTAAAAAACAGAGCTGTATTAAAATATATATTATTAGCCTCCAGTCAGGAAAGGACAGTTACACAGTACTTTGAACAGGGAAAGTTTAAAACAAAGAATGCGCTGGGTGTGGTGGTGCGTGTCTGTTATCCCAGTGCTTTGGGAGGCTAAGGTGGAAGGATCACATGATTCTGGGAGGTAGAGGCTGCAGTGAGCTGTGGTTGCACCACTGCACTTCAGCCTGAGCAACAGAGTGAGACCCTGTCTCTAGAAAAAGATAATAATACAAACAAACGGCCGGGTGCAGTGGCTCATGCCTGTAAGCCCAGCACTTTGGGAGGCTCACGCAGGCGGATCACGAGGTCAGGAGATTGAGACCATCCTGGCTAACACAGTGAAAACCCGCTTCAACTAAAAATACAAAAAATGGCCGGGCGTGGTGGCTCACGCCTGTAATCCGAGCACTTTGGAGGCCAAGGCGGGCGGATCACCTGAGGTCGGGAGTTCAAGACCAGCCTGACCAACATGGTGAAACACCGTCTTAAAAAAAAAAAATACAAAAAATTAGCCAGATGGTAGCACGCGTCTGTAGTCCCAGCTACTCAGGAGGCTGAGGCAGAAGAATCACTTGAACCCGGGAGGTGGAGGTTGCAGTCAGCCAAGATTGCGCCACTGCACTCCAGCCTGGGCAACAGAGCAAGACTCTGTCTCAAAATGATAATAATAATACAAAAAACAAAATCATTAGGGAAAGAAAAAGAATGACGGTGACAGGCGTTTGGGGTAATAAGGCACTGGCTAGGGTGAGTAAAAGAACTCTGCAGAGCACAGGGACAGCAGCCACAGGAGCAGCCGCCGGGTCCCCCAGCTGCAGCCACTGCCACCCAGGGCTGACGTCTGCAGTGGGTGAGGAGACCACTGTGCTGTCATGGTTTGTGGGGAACCTGCCTCCTGTCTGCCAGGAGAGCTTTTCTCTTGCAGGACGCTTGGCAGAGGCACCCACTAGAGCACAGCTACCCGAGGGGCGTCGGGGAGGCCCCTGGCCACTGGCTGCAGTGGGCAGGACGCTCCCTGGAGGGGGTGCCAGGGAGGCTGCGTGTGTTGGAGGGCCCTGCGGAAGGTGGTCAGACCAGCAGACAAACTGCTTCCTGCTGCGTTCATTCCACGGCTCCCTCTGCTACACAGAGGAAGAGCCTGCTAAGGGCCCAGCTCTGCTTCTACCAGGCAGGTAAAAAAGATGGACTTGATCCTGAGGGGCCCTACATGAATAGCTGGCACAGCAGCTGACTCTCCGCCAGGAGATTTTTCTGCCTGACCTTAGAAAGAAGATTATAAGTGTTTTTGAGACAAGTAAACTGAAGAGAGATGTGGCTTTTGAGTTTCAGGACCGTGACGGTTCTCAGGCCCCAGGGGAAGTATGTCTTCTTGCAGGCTGAGGCTAATAGTTTAGCAGCTAGATTGGAAATTACAACTGTGGACCTCAGAAATGAGAGAAGGTAAGTTTGGCCCATGTGCCACTGCAGATGTTTAAATCAGACAGATGATGTGTACTTGGTTACATTTACTGCCCTGAAAGGGCAGCGGGAAAAGTTTCCAAACTGATGCCTGGGCAGGCGCTCTGAGCGTGACGCATCAGTGCCGAGGTTGAAGCCAGAGGCAAACTCTCCTGTCACGGCGGGGCCTGGGTCGCTTTTCACGTGGGCCAAGTGTTTGGGGGTAATTTGGCTTTAGGCCAAGTGTTTGGGGGTAATTTGGCTTTAGAAGCATTGGGACAGGGTGGCCAGCTGGCAAGACCAGGTGTGGCGCTGGCCCCTTGATTGCGGTCTGGAGTGGCTGCATCTGGAAGCCTCTTTAGGGGCTGGGGTGACTAGAGGTGCTCGGCCTCACCCGGCACCGCCCATGTCCTTGCTGTCTTGCTGAGTGAGCGTTTGTGCATGGGCTTGCCTGGGGGCCCTGCATGCCGGGAGCGCCGCTGAAAGACCGCCCGCCCTGTATGTCCACGGCCTGAGTTTCCTGCTTCCTCCTGCTCCTCTCTAACACAATTTTCCTGTTTATTTTGTTTTCTGCACAGTCCGACAAAGCGGCTCTCCAGCAAGAAGGTGGCAAGGTAGGTGGGTCTCTGATTCCTACTGAAAAACGTTCTTCTGAAGTGGATTATTAATCATAGTTTTTTAAAAAAAATTTTAGAAAATGTTCTTTTCCATGGAATGTTTTAAACTCCTGCAAGTTACTTTTCGTGGCTTTGGGCTGTAGGTGTCCTGAGAGGGGTATTGGGAAGGGGTTCTCCAGGGCTGTCAATTTGGACTGGGATTTGTGACTGGGAGGTGCGTGTCAGGAGCTTTTGGTGCTGGGCCTGTTCTGTGCTCACTGCAAGATCTGGAAGGGGCCAGATTTCCAAATGTCTGCTCTCGGTTGGCTCTGAGGTGGCGAGACCCAGTGAGGAGCCTGGCTTCTCAGAGCTGGGTCTGGGCAGCTCCCCAAGGTGAGTTGAAGGTGAAGGGTGGGCCTGACTCCAATTCCTAAAGACCGTTTCTACATTTTTCAGCTATGCGTAGATCTGTTGGCTTCCTGCTGTGAAAGATGGCAACACACACTTTTATCTTCCTCCCCAGCCAGTTCTCACCGAAATATACAGGGTTGAGGCCCTTCCCAGGGAGCCTCGCAGTGTGGCTGTCAGGTGGCCTCTGCTGCCGTCAGGGGCTGCCTTCGCATCTTCATGTGCTCTGCTTTCCCAGTGGCCGTCCTGCTTTGTGCCCCAGCCTCTGGCAGGGCTGGGAGAGGCCTCTCCAGCTTTCTCTGGAGCATCTTCTCCGGAGCCTCCTCTTTGCCCGTTGTGCTCGTGGCTGTGGTCCTGGGCAGGTCTCCCCACACCAGTGGGTTCCTTTGTTTTGGGGGTTGGATTCCGTAGCGCCCTGGCCCCATCTTCCTTCTTGTTTGTTTTCTCCATTTTTTGTCCAGCACATCTTTCTGTAGCTTCTTGAGAAAAGGGGTGCCCAGAAGATAAACTTGAGACTGTGTCAGTTTGGACTGTGAGTGTGGATAGTTTTCCGGTAAGATTTTGAAGGCATCGCTCATCTTCTAGAGCTGGAGTTGCTACCATGAAGTTGAACCTTTCTGACTTGGTTTCTTTGTAATCAGCCTGGGCAACATGGTGAAACCCTGTCTCTAGAAAAAAAATAAAAATAAAAAGAAAAATAGACAAGGTGTTGCTGCGTTGCCCAAGCCGTAGTGCATTGGCAATTCACAGGTGCAACCATAGCTCACGATAGCCCGACTCCCTGGGCTCATGTGATCGTCCCACCTCAGTCTCCTAAAGTTCTGGGATTACAGGTGTGGGCCACCACACCCAGCCAAGGACGGAAACCTTTTGTTTTCCATTTTCTTTTCTTTTGAGGCATTGTCTTGCTCTGTCAACCGGGCCGAAGTACTGTGGTGCAATCACAGCTCACTGCAGCCTAGACCTCCCAGGCTCGCTCCATCCTCCCAAGTACCTGAGACTACAGGTATGCATTGCCATGCCCGGCTACTCTTTTAATTTTTAGTAGAGATGGATTTTCACTATGTTGCCCAGGCTGGTTTTGAACTCTTGGGCTTAAGCAATCCTCCCACCTTGGCCTCCCAAAGTGCTGGGATCACAGGCATGAGCTGTCACACCTGGCCAAGGATGGAAACTTTTTTCTTTTCGTTTCTCTTCTCTTTTTTCTTGTCTTTTCTTTTTGAGACAGTCTTGCTCTGTCATCCTCTCTAACACAAAATTGTGTTAGAGAGGATCTGATCACAGCTCACTACAGACTTAACCTCCCAGACCTCCCAGCTCAAACAATCCTTCTGCCTCAGCCTCCTGAGCAGCTGAGACCACAGGCGCATGCCACCTAGATAATTTGTGCAGACAGGGGTTTTACTCAGTTGCCCAGACTGATATTGAACTCCTGGGCTTAAGCAGTTCTCCCACCTCAGCCTCCCAGAGTACTGGGATTACAGGTGTGAGCCACTTGCACCCCACCTGTTTTCCATTTTCTATCATCTTAGAGGCTAGGGGCTAAAGGAAGCAGAGGTGAATGTCATCATGCATCTTTTTCTAACCATCTTCCTGCTCACCCCTCTTAGAAAAGCATTGAGCTCTTAGGTATGTGACATGAACTCTAGCTACACTTCTGTTACCACTTCAGCATCACCTCCCTTCTCATTTCATCAAGTCTTTTACTCCAGACAGGCTGCAGCTGGTGACACAAAAGGCCAGTCAAGGCCAGCTGGAGCATCTCCTTGAGGCCTTCCATGCCTAGGATGGGGTGCAGCCTGCAGCTGGCTGTCACAGCTTCGTGTGAGAAATAACCTCTGAAATTTAATGTTTCCTTCACGGATACCCTTCAGTATAAAAAAAGGCCAATCTGCAGTTACGTGTAGTTAGAGTTGACAAAAAGAGGCATATCGTACAGTATGTATGTCCGTCCACATGTAAATATATATAACGCAACATTTAATCTGCTGTTTTGCTCCAAATGGGCCGTAAGAGTCTAAAGAAACACAAAATAACCATGGCGATTGGCTTCTCACAGTTCTCAGCCCTTCCACTGCACCGTTGCTGCGATGGTGGGTCCTGCGGCAGCTGTTACAGCCACTGGGCCTGCTGTGTTGCTAAGCTCTCAGCCTTGTTCCTCCCTGTCCGCAAGATGGAAGGGGCTTTCTCCATTCAGCTGTGTGTGCAGGGACAGGGCTCCAGGCAGAGCGGACTCCATCAGGACAGGAGGAAGGGCTCACAGCAGGCGGGCTCCCGCAGCCCTGGTGGGAGGCCTCAAGGACCCCCGTACCTCCTGGTTCACTGGCCAGGCTCGACCTACTATACTGCCCTTTGGGGCAGATCAGGCTTTTTCCACAGCTCCGTCTCGGGGTGCGGGAGAATCCTCCCAAGTGAGGGTGGGGTACAGCTGGAGAGTCCCTCTTTCTGGGGGATTTAAATAAACGAGGACCCTCTGCCTCACGCTGGTGGCCGTGTGTGGTGGCTACATGCTGGGTGCCTGGGGATGGCCATGCCTCCCATCCCTGAGTCAGCCCCAGGAGCACCTGCGCCTCTGGGACAGCTGAGAACTGCTGACAGGCCCCAGGCGGCGGCCTCTCAGGATGGGCTCTGGGAAGCAGCTTACTGCCTAGAGTGGCTCATGTCTGGGGGCAAGGTTGTGGGTGTTTAAGAGCCGCAGCTGGCCAAGAGCATGATGTCTATTGGCAGCAGCTTTTGAGAAGCTGATGAAATCTGCAGAGTCCCAGAAGGGCGCTCACGTGTCCCAGCTGTGCACGTTCACAGGTCTTGTGGTCTCCGGGGGTGAAGATACCCTTCTTTTCCCTCCTCAGAGCATTTATGGGGAAAAAAATGGGAATGTTCAAGCTCAGTCGGGACTGAAAAGCAAATCCAACTTCATACACTTGATAGACATTTTCAGGGCAAAAATATTAACGTTTTATTGAATTCTTGCTCTGCTGTGTTTCTAGCCAAGCTGTTTGTATGCCTGACCTTGGTTAAACCTCAGATTGCCTCTAGATCCCCATTTCATAGGCAAGGAAGGCTCAGAGAGGGTCAGTGCTTTCTCAGGGTCACACAGCTCAGTACTGAGGCTCCCAGGATGTGTAAAGAACTCAACACGCCACTTTGCTGTTGGCACTTCTGTGCAAGTGTTCATTTTCTACACTCCCAGCAAGTTAGGGTTGGTGGAGACTCACTGCAGCGAATCTGGCCATGTAGTGATGATGAGCACCGGCTTACTGCACGCCTAAGTTCACACTCCCTGGAGCAGCTTCTGCCCCAGGGCTGCAGCCTGTGGGCCTTTGCGTCCACACAGGACCATAGGGCTGAGTGTCCCCGAGCCTGGCCTGGGTAGTACCTGGCATGGCCTACAGGGCTGCGGGTGCATCCACAGGAGCTGGTGCCTTCCTGGACTTGGTCAGACTAGGTTCCCAGTGTGTCCCTGAGGGTCACACTGAGTGAGACTTCTGGGATCCACACCTTTCCTAGGACCCTCACTGTTCCTGCCACAGAGAGCACCTGTGAAAGTCCAAGATCAAGAATGCGCATGAGGGAGGTGTATGCAGGTCGAGTCCTAAGCTGATGTCTCACGGGCCTCTGGTGGAGACGAGATTGTTCATGTCTCCTCGAAGAAGGGCATCATGTTTTATTGTACCCGAGTACAAAGTCCTCTCTGCTACTCACTGGCTGGGACTGAGGTCGTGTTCTGTCAGGCTCCAAAGAGCGCCAGGTGGACTCTGAGACCACGGAGCACTGGCTGTTTGCTCCCAGCCCCTGGTACAGATGTCCGGCCTGGGACCCCCACTGTATATAATGCTTTAATTGGGAGGAGACCACCGCCCAGGACGGGGAGGACCTGTCCCCTGCGATGCTGCTGCCTGCTTTTCAGATTGACTTGGAAGTGCTCTTGCTGACGGAGCTTGTCCTGTGGCTTTTCCCTGTCTTCCCTCTGCTGTTGTGCCTTTTCCATAGGTACCTGCACCAGTCAGGGGCCCTGACCATGGAGGCCCTGGAGGACCCTTCCCCCGAGCTCGTGGAGAGCCCAGAGGAGGACATTGCTGACAAGGTAGGCCCTGGAGGGCTGGGCAGGTGGCAAGTGGGGGATTTAGAGCACACCACGCCTGTGGGCCTCTGCAGATACCCCAGGACAGCACAGCCGGAGGTGGCCCCGAGTCATCTGGGGCTCCCCAAACCCTCCGTCCAGTGCCAATGCTGTGGCACGTTTCCCCAGGGGATCTCGTGGCCATGTGACAAGAAGGAGCCGTCCTATTTGCACGAAGGGCCAGCTGGGAGCAGTGGACCAGGCAGTGAGAGTGAGAGCCCTTGGGTATCCCGCCCCCCGCTGTGTCTGAGTCAGGTCTGGAGACACCCAGACATTCAGTCCACCAGGCCCGTGGAGACAGCATCTGGGACATTCACAATTTGGGAGAAGAGGGCTGGCCCTGCAGTGACTGCAGAGCCAACAACCTGAGGAATGGGCTTCTCCTGGGGACTGAATGCAATGAGTGACAGCAGCCAGGGCAAGGCAGCCTTACCCTACTCAAGACCTGCTTTTCAGCTGGGTGCGGCGGCTCATACCTGTAATCCCAGCACTTTGGGAGGCCAAGGCAGGCGGATCACTTGAGGTCAGGAGTTTGAGACCAACCTGGCCAACATGGTGAAACCGCGTCTCTACTACTGAAAATACAAGTTAGCCAGGGATGGTGATGCACGCCTGTAGTCCCAGCTACTCGGGAGGCTGAGGCAGGAGAATCACTTGAACCTGGGAGGTGGAGGTTACAGTAAGCTGAAATTGTGCCATTGCACCCCAGCCTGGGCGACAGAGCAAGACTCCTTCTCAAAAAAAGAAAAAAAAAATTTAGAACCGTTTTTCAAGAACTAGTCTGACCCTCAGGAGAAGGGTTAGGGTAAAGAATCACCCACCCCAGGTCCTCCTGCAACCCCTCAACTCCTCCTGTGCCCCCCTCACCTCCTCTACCCACTCACCTTCTCCTGTATCTCTTCACCGCCTCACCTCCTCCTCCACCCTCTCTCACCTCCTCCTCCATCCCTCATCTCCTATACCCCCACCTCCTCCTCTACCCTCCAGCTCCCCCAGTACCCCCTTACCTCCTCCTACACTCCCATCTCCTCCTCCTCTATCCCCTCACTGCCTCCTGTACCCCCACCTCCTCCTTCACCCCGCCTCCTCTTATACCCCATCTCCTCCTGCACCTCCCACCTCCTCCTATACCCACTCACCTCCTCCTGCATCCCCTCGCTTCCTGCTGTACCACCTCCTATACCCCGTCACCTCCTCCTGAACCCCCTCACCTCCGCCGGGGCCCCCGCACCGCCGCCTGGGCCCCCGCCCCGGCGCCGGGGCCCGGCCCCCCCGGCCGGGCGCCGGCGCCCGCGCCGGGGGGGGCGGACCGCCGGCGGGCCGGGCGGGCGG
>CAUYLG010053607.1:0-68768 GCA_963573385.1 Cacajao melanocephalus | reverse complement strand
TTTGTTTGTTTGTTTTGCGTCTCTGTCTCCTTCAGTTCTGCTCTGATCTTAGTTATTTCTTGTCTTCTGCTAGCTTTTGAGTTTTTTGGATCTTGCTCCTCTAGCTCTTTCAATTTTGACAATAGGGTGTTGATTTCAGATCTTTCCTTGATTCTCATGTGGGCATTTATTGCTATAAATTTCCCTCTATACACTGCTTTAAATCTGTCCCAGAGATTCTGGTACATTGTGTCTTCGTTCTCATTGGTTTCGAAGAACATCTTTATTTCTGCCTTCATTTCATTGTTTATCCAGTCAACATTCAAGAGCCAGTTGTTCAGTTTCCATGAAGTTGTGCGGTTCTGAGTCAGTTTCTTTATCCTGAGTTCTAATTTGATTGCACTGTGGTCCGAGAGATTGTTTCTTATGATTTCCATTCTTTTGCATTTGCTGAGGAGTGATTTACTTCCAATCATGTGGTCAATTTTAGAGTAGGTGTGATGTGGTGCTAAGAAGAATGTATATTCTGTGGATTTGGGGTGGAGAGTTCTGTAGATATGAGGTTTGCTTGGTCCAGATGTGAGTTCAAGTCCTGTATATCCTTGTTAATTTTCTGTCTCATTGATCTGTCTAACATTGACAGTGGAGTGTTAAAGTCTCCCGCTATTATTGTGTGGGTGTCTAAGTCTCTTCATAGGTCGTTAAGAACTTGCTTTATATATCTGAGTGCTCCTGTATTGGGTGCCTATATATTTAGGATCATTAGCTCTTCTTGTTGCATTGATCCTTTTACCATTACATAATGCCCTTCTTTGTCTCTTTTGATCTTTGTTGGTTTAAAGTCTATTTTATCAGAGACTAGGATTGCAACTCCTGCTTTTTTTTTTTTTTTTTTTTTTTATTTTCTCTCCATTTGCTTGGTAAATCTTCCTCCATCCCTTTATTTTGAGCCTATGTGTGTCCTTGCATGTGAGATGGGTTGCCTGGATACAGCACATCGGTGGGTTTTGACTTTTATCCAATTTGCCAGTGTGCGTCTTTTGATTGGGCATTTAGCCCATTTACATTTAAGGTTAATATTGTTATGTGTGAATCTGATCCTGCCATTTTGAGACTAGCTGGTTGTTTTGCCCATTAGTTGATGCAGTTTCTTCATTGTGTTGATGCTTTTTACCGTTTGCTATGTTTTTGGAGTGGCTGGTACTGGTTGTTCCTTTCTATGTTTAGTGCTTCTTTCAGGAGCTCTTGTATGGCAGGCCTGGTGGTGAAGAAATCTCTCAGCAATTGCTTGTTCATAAAGGATTTTCTTTCTCTTTTGCTTATGAAGCTTAGTTTGGCTGGATTTGAAATTCTAGGTTGAAAGTTCTTTTCTCTAAGGATGTTGAATACTAGCCCCCACTCTCTTCTGGCTCGTAGGGTTGCTGCCAAGAGATCCGCTGTGAGTCTGATGGGCTTCCCTTTGTGGGTAACTTGACATTTCTCTCTGGCTGCCCTTCGCATTGTTTCCTTCATTTCAACCCTGGTGAATCTGATGATGATGTGCCTTGGGGTTGCTCTTCTTGAGGAATATCTTTGTGGCGTTCTCTGTATTTCCTGGACTTGAATACTGGCCTGCCTTGCTAGGTTGGAGAAGCTCTCCTGGATAATATCCTGAAGAGTGTTTTCCAGCTTGGATTCATTCTCTCTGTCATGTTCAGGTACACCTATCAAACGTAGATTAGGTCTTTTCACATAATCCCATATTTCTAGGAGGCTTTGTTCATTTCTTTTCACTCTTTCTTCTCTATTCTTGTCTTCTCGTTTTATTTCATTGAGTTGATCTTCAGTCTCTGATATCCTTTCTTCTCCTTGGTCAATTAAGCTATTGAAACTTGTATATGCTTTGTGAAGTTCTCGTGTTGTGTTTTTCAGCTCCATCAAGTTATTTATATTCTTCTCTAAGCTGTTTATTCTCATTAGCATTTTGTCAAACCTGTTTTCAAGGTTCTTAGTTAATTTGCATTGGGTTAGAGCATGTTCTTTTAGCTCAGAGAAGTTTGTTATTACCCACCTTCTGAAGCCTGTTTCTGTCAATTCATCAGACTCATTCTCCAACCAGCTTTGTTCTCTTGCTGGTGAGGAGTTGTGATCCCTTGTAGGAGGAGAGGCATTCTGGTTTTCGGTGTTTTCATCCTTTTTGCACTGGTTTCTTCCCATCTTAGTGGCTTTATCTACCTGTGGTCTTTGTAGTTGGTGACTTTCAGATGGAGTCTCTGAGTGGACATCCTTTTTGTTGATGATGAAGTTATTTTTTTCGGTTTTTTAGTTTTCCTTCTAACACTCAGGCCCCTCTGCTGTAGGACTGCTGGAGGTCCACTCCAGACCCTGCTTGCCTGGGGATCACCTGCGGTGGCTGCAGAACATTAAGAGCTGCTGCCAGTTTTTTCTTCTGTTATCTTTGTCCCAGAGGGATACCCACCAGATGTCAGCCTGAGCGCTCCTTTATGAGGTGTTTCTTTGGATATATGGGGGTCAAGAAGCTGCTTGAGGAGACAGTCTGTCCCTTATAGGAGCTCAGGTGCTGAACTGTGAGCTCTGTTATTCTGTTCATTGCTGCTGGGCAGGTGCATTTAACTCTGCTGCAGCAGAACTCATAACCACCTTTTTTCCCAGGTGCTCTGTCCTGGGAAGGTGGGGCTTTATTTACAAGTTCCTGACATGCTGCTGCCTTTTTTCAGACCCACCTCAACAAGAAGATAGCTGAGTCACAGTCTGCCAGCAGAGGCATTGCTGAGTTGCCGTGGGCTCTGCCCACCTACTATGTGATCTTCCTTGAGGTTTTGTTTATACAGGTATAGTTAGAACTGCCTCAGTAATGGCTGTCTACCTCAGTAACGGCAGACTGCCTCTGTAATGGTGGATTGCCTTGGTAACAATGGACTGCTTCGGTAATGGAGGACTGCCTGAATAATGGTGACTGCCTCAGTAGTGGCAGACTGCCTCGGTAATGGCAGACGCCCTTCCCCCCACAGAGCTGGACCATCCTGGGTCCAGCTGCACTTGCTGTGAAACTCTCTATACAGAGCGTTTCAGATTACTGGTCTTTGTGGTGGTGGGACTCACCAAGCCAGATCACCTAGCTCCCTGTTTCAGCCCCCTTTTTTTCCATTGAATGGGCAGCTCTGTCTCCCAGGCATTCCAGGCGCCAGCTGAAATGGCCACCAAGATTTTTGTGAGTTTTTGTGTGGAGACCCGCTGTGCCAGCTGAGACAGCTGTGCTGGAAACTCCTGGAGCTTTTCAGCCCAGGAATCTCCTGGTCTGTGGGCAGTAATAACTTGTTTGGAAATGCAGTGGTCACTCACCCTCTGCATTGTTCTCACTGGGAACTGCGCTCCAGAGCTGTTCCTATTCGGCCACCTTGAATCCGCTCCTCTGAAATTATTTTCTACAGCTCTGGCTTTTATTATAGTTCATATTTTCCCTTTATTGTCTTTTTATTGTGTTTTTCATTGTGATATTTTTTTAATTTACCTTTAAATTATTCTGGAAATTTTATATTGATAGCATAACTTTATTTCTCAAGCATTCTTTTTTTGTGTAAGTATTATTTTTCATTTTATGCTGTTGATATTTATGGATTCAGTATCTTTTAAATGATCAAGTTGTGCCAAACTCTTTATAAGGATTACCATATTATTTACTGCAATCACTCTCTGAGGAATGAAGGAAAATTTTCATAATAAAAAATAAATTTAGCAAGATTATGTTAATTTCTTAAGATCAAAAAAGCAGAAGTGGTAGAATTGGAATTCCCCCTTAGGTAGTCTGACTTCAGAGCTAACAGCTTCGTCTTTAACCATAACATTATAATATCTCCATTTTCTTCATATAGAATGTGGCAAGTTGAATAATGGACTCCAAAAGATTTTTATTTCCTGATCCCTGGAGACTATGAATATGCTACCTTACATGGCAAAAGGGATTTTTCAGGTATGATTAAATTAAGGACTTTGAAATGGGGGAATTCTCCTGGATTATCTGGGTAAACTCACTTTATCATAATCCTCAAAAAGTGAAAGAGGGAGGCAGAAGTTTCTGAGAAGAAGCAGAGTTTGAAATAATGTGATTGCTGGCTTTGAAGATAGAGGAAAGGACCATGAGTCAAAGAATGCAGGCAGCCTCTAGAAGCTGGAAGAGGCAATGAGATGTGTTTTCCCCCATGGCGTCCAGTAAGAATGAAGACTTACAAACCTATTTTGGACATCTGAACTCCAGAGCTGTAAGCCAACAAATTTATGTTGCTTTAAGCCATAAGTGTGTGCTAATTTCTTTCAGCAGCAATAGGAAACCAATACGTTACTTTGTTTGTAATGTAAATTAAAATATTTTAAATCTTGCACATTTTTTGTTCAATTTTTTGCTAGATGTCCTCAGCTTTTTGGAAATTTTTTAAAAAACATTCTTTCATCAATTATATTTCTAAATTTCCCCTCTAAATGATAAGCTTTGAAATAATTTGAGTTTTGTATGTTGACTGAATGGTAAGTGTCATAGTCCATTTGGGCTGCTATTACAGAATATCATAGACTACGTAGATTATAAACAACAGAAATTTCTTTCTCACAGTTCTGGATGCTGGAAAGTGCAACATCAAGGTGCCAGTAGATTCTGTGTCTGGGAGAGACTACTTCCTGATGCATAGATGGCTGTCTTCTCATTACGTCCTCATAAGGCAGAAGGGGCAAGGGAGCTCTCTGGGGTCTCTTTTACAAGGGCACAAATCCTATTCATTAGGGCACTAATCCCATTTCACCAATATAACCTAATCCCTTCCCAAAGGCCCCACTACCAAATACTATCATATTGAGGTTAGGATCTCAACATACAAATTTTAGAAGAACATAAATATTCAATGTATCGCAACAGGCCATTTTCCCTAATTCTTTTAGAAGCCCAAATGGTTTTTGGTTGAAATTTTATTATTGAAAATTATGTCTAAATTTACTCATAAATTTTTATCTCTCTAATACTCATACTTTTTGTTTCTTTGTGTCTTTGATCTATTTATTGATTACTGCTTGTTCTAGTCATTGGTTAGGATCACCTGTAAAATATTAATACTTGTCACTTCAGATTTTAATGTCAGTGCTCATATTTCAACTGTAAGTATATTTGATGGACTTGATTTGCTTATATATTATTTAAGCTATTTGTGCTATTTTTTAAGCTATTTGTGCTTAAATAATATATAGGAACGAAAATGTTCAGAAATAAAATGGGTCTTTCTCTTTTTAAGTTATTCTCAGTCAGTTCTATTATTATTGATATTCAAATCTTACTGAATTAAAAAGCTTTCCATCTCCTTATATGCTCTAAAACAGTTCATTTACATAAATTATCTGTTTTCCTATTTTTAGGAAAAACTTAAATTCTTCCGGACCAAGTGCTTTTTATATGAATAAACTTCTGATTACCTTATCAACATTTCTATCAAGACATATTCCTAATAAGAGTTATTCACCTTTATAATTTAAGTTTTAGTGACATATTTTCTTAGAAAATATTTTATTTCATATAGAGATTCATATTTCTTAATATAGTACTGTATATTATTGTGACTAATTGGCTTCAGGAAAAGTCCCAATATTTTGTCTATTTCAAATGAGTCAAAATTGATTAGTTTAAGTTGACACGAAATAGTCCTCGGGTACTGTGATCACTAAAGACAGAGGAATTACTATTTTCATCATGCCGTATCAATGTGATCCAAGGTTATAAAAGTTACTTTAATCAGTCTACAACAAAGATATTTGTAGTTGAAAACAAAAATATTTAAAATACTTTTCTTAGAATTAATTTGTTTGTAATGTAAATTAGAATACTTTTAAATATTTTGCAGAAGGATAAACTTTAAAGTGAAAAGTGTTTTTGCCTATCAGTATGAATATATTTAAACACCGGTAATACAAATTCCACGTTGGACCTTCTCCTACATGTCTCTATGTAATAACTACTTTTTGAGGTTCTGCTTGCTAAACTACAGGCATCTAGGTGTCAAGGAGTGTATTTCAGTGACTAGAAAAGTGTCTATAGCATAAGAACATAGGATCTAAACAGATGAAAAGTTAAAGGAAGGAATGAAAGAGCATTTGGTGATCACAAATGCAAGTAGCTTTATTCATCATTTCACTGTTTTTCTTTCTTTCCCTTTCATGTTTGTTTGTTTGTTTTAGACAACAAGGTCTTATTCTGTTGCCCAGACTGGAGTGCAGGGGTGTGATCACGACTCACTGCAATCTCGACCTCTACGCTCACACGATCCTTCCACTTTAGCCTCCTAAGTAAATGGACTACAGGTGGATGCCATCATGCCTGGCTAATTTTTTTTTATATTCTTGTAGAGACAGGCTCTCATTTTGTTGCCCAGGATGGTCTTGAACTCCTGAACTCAGACAATCCTCCCACTTCAGCCTCTCAAGGTGATGGGATTGTAGGCCAGAGTCTCCACACCCAGCCAATGCAAATATTTTTTATAAAATTCTTTCTTTCTCATTTAAGTATTTTAAGTTATTAAATTTAAGACTAAATTTCTAGCACTGTTTTAAATAAAAAAATACACATTCTAAGAAAACTTTTAACTGAAATAAATTTCATATTTTTAAAATTTATTATGAGAGGATTAATTTTCTTTCCTTAAAAACTACTAATCAAAAAAACGTGTTTTTGCCAATTAACATGAGATAGGATTTCACATATTTTATGTCCAATACTTCTTTTTGCAATTGCATCAAATGGCTATTCTAATTGTAAAGATTAATATACTTTCCATTAACACAAGAAATCACAAGTGTGAGTAACTGCATATACGTGTACGTAAGTATACTCCATGAACTTCTTGAGAACAAAAATCATGCTTTATTTTTCTTTGTATCTTTAGCCCTGCTCTCCTGACAAAATGAGAAGGAGATTGGAAGTGAGAAACATGCAGGAAAGGAGGAAAAACAGCAGAAGGACAGCAAGACAACATCTAGCATTGGCCTGGCACATGGTAAATGCTCCATAAATATTTAACAACTGAATAATAAGTGAATGAAAAAAATTCAGAAAAAAATATGGAATGAGCTGGAAATCTACCTGGCTATTTAACGATCATGGAAATTCTATTAACTAATAAAAAGCACAACTTTTTAGAATATTGGCAGACCAATGTTAACCTATTTTGTTTTTCATGCTTTGCTTCTATAAGGACCTATGAAAGAACTATTTGGCAATGAATAAAATGCTATTCCAGAAGGGAATTTCTGAGCCTTAAAACACTGGCAAAATAAGACTTTACATTGTTTTAATTAAGACTAAGGAAAAAGATGTCATAAGCTTTTATTTTTGTGTCTCAAAGACAGTCTGCAGGCCTCATAAATTTATGAAATCCCAAGTAATGAGTTTTCAGAATTTGAAGATAATTTTCTGAAATTGGAATTTGAAAAATATGTTTCACACCCATGATTCCTTGGAAGGCATTTTAACAACTTATATTTCTTCCTTTATATGTGTAGTTCAAATTATAATTGATTTGTGATATGTAAGAGGTGGAGAGAGGACTTGGAGGTGGAGAGGAGACTTTGTAAAGATGGTGTTCAGTTCTATGTATTGAAATTATGCTTGTAGTTAATTGGTATGTATAAAGTCTGTGTCTATTTGTGCTGCTACAACAAAATGCCTTAGCCTGGTGGCCTATAAAGAACAGAAATTTATTTCTCACAGTTCTGGATTCTGGGAAGATAAGATCCAGACACTAGCAATTCGATATCTGGTGAGGACTGGTTCTCTGGTTCTTAGATAGTATCTTCTCACTCTGTCCTCACATGGTAAAAGGAGCAAACAAACTCCCTTGGGCCTCTTTTATATGGGCACTAATCTCATTTATGAAAGCTCCACCTTCATGACTTAAACACCTCCTGAAAGGCCCACCTCCTAACACCCTGGATTTCAACATGTGAATTTGGGAGGGTACACATACATTCTCCATATCATGGGTTTAAGTGAACAATTCTATGTAAAGCTATGTTAAATGAGATTTAACTTTGACATTAATTTGTTTTATGTGGTTTCAGTATGACACTGGTTATTCTCTTATATTGTTCTCAGAGGTGGGTTAACCAACTAAAAATATATGGACACAGAAAAATACTAGGCATCGTTCATCACCACTGCACTAAGAATTCAGTATTTACATGCTATAAATCTAAGTGTCTTTAGGTACAAGTGATCGTAGCAGATTCTGTTCTCAACATGTCCAGCTGAAGACATCTATTTTCTAATGTTTTTCACCAGTTCCAGAGTTGTATAGACAGGCAAACCCAACCAGCTGTTGTTCTCTTTGTAGATCAACTGTCAATTCTATCTCTGGCATCTCTCTGGCTCCTTCCTTCCATCTCCACTTTTTAAATTGCAACACTCCCATCAAATGCAAAGATTTTTGCAACCTCCAATTTAATGTCCTTAATTGCAATCATCAATCCACTCTTTACATACAGCCTAAGTAAGTTTTCTAAAATACTTTCCTACTTAAAACTCTTGGTGGCCCTCTCTTGCCAAGACCGGGGTAAAAAACCCCCTAGCCTTGTCATATAAGGCCTAAATTTCCAAGCTCATCTCCTGCCTCCTCCCCGCCATAAACCCACTTAATCTTCCTTATAGGCAGATTCTCAGCTTTCTAAACACTACAAACCTTTTCCTACCTGCTTGCCTTGGTTCAGGCAGTTTCCTCTGCTTGGAAGGCTTCTCTTGCCAAATCCCATTTGGCAGACTTCTGTTTATTATTCAAGCTTCAAATTCAATTCTTATCTTCCCTGTGAAGTCCAGTCAGTCCTCCCTCTGACCTCTCCTGAGTGAGTCTGTCCTTTCTCCACTACAGAACATCATACATTATTATTTATTAAATGCCTCACTCTACCCCTCTCCTAGACACTTGAGAATGGATACTTTTCAAGTACAGAGTGGACCTGACTCCTATTTGTGCTTTGAGGTCCAGCACATGCTTAGTATATAAAGGCAGGTCAATAAATATCTGTACTGAATATTGTTAACACTTACTTGTCACGTGTAATGGAACAGGAAAAGGATACTATCTCAAAGTTATCATCAGAACAAAACAACCATCTTCTCTGAAATACCTGGGGTTAGATTACCTCTGATTTCTTTAGGCACTCTCTTCCCCAAGGCAGTTTAATATTAAGACAGTAGCTCATTGGCACAGCTAGGCACGGGGCAGTGGGAGTCAGAAGGAGAGGAGCAAGTCTTGGAGCCAGAAAAACACAGAAGATGGAAGCAGAAGGCCTGGGGAGAACTCAGCCCTCTCCACCTGCAACAATAAAAGCTCCTGGAACAAATTACTCCTGTCCTCCCTACCCACAACCTTCCCAGCAATAATTAAGTGCTGTTTAATCTCTGAGTATCTCTGGGGAAGTAAGACTCCCAAATTATTACTAAACTTCACTTCAGTTCCAAATGTTTACTTCTGAACATTTGTCAGAGTTGCCAATGTATGAAATGACAAGTTGCTATCTTCTGAACCTCTGTTTATTAAAAATAAAAATTAAAAAACCTGTCTCAGTAAAAAGAAGGAGGCCTAAGATAAGATGAATAGCAGGCATTGACTGGGAGAGACCAGGGTTTACAATTTACTCCTTTTTGAGTTGTAACCCATTATATGATGGGAGATCGAGATGGGTCAACCTCAATATACAATCAGCTATAACGTAAGAGAGATTGTAAAGGTTTTACTATAAAAACCATTGCACTAGATTCTCCCCTTGCCACACCAAATGGAATACACATTCTCTCAGAGCTCCCATGTTAGTCTTCTTGGGCTGCTGTAACATAATACCCAGACTGAGTTGCTTAAACAACAGAAATTTATTTCTGGCAGTGTTGGAGGCTGGGAAGTCCAAGATCAAGGTGTCAAGAAGGTAGTTTCATTCTGAGTCCTCTTCTCTTGAATTGTAGGTGGCCACTGTCTCACTGTGTGTTCACATGACCTCTTTGTTGTGCATGTGGCAGGGAGAGAAAGAGAGCAAGCTCTCTGGTGTCTGTTCTCACAAGGGCACTAATCCTATCAAAAGGGCCCCACTCTCATGATCTTGTTGAACCCTAATTAACTCCAATGTTTCTGTGTCCTAATGTCATCACACTGGGGTTTAGAATTTCAACATATGAATGTGAGGAAGACAAAAACAGTTTACAATAACCCTCAATCTGCAAATGGCATCTAACATCTTGAGCACTGTGGATCACACATTCCTCACTGAAGTACTTCCGCTAGTGCATTACTTTCTTGGTTTATGAGTATATAATAAAAGATTAAAGAATTATCCATGGTTCTTTTCCTGCCATATTGTCTTCCCTCTATTTGTACTGTTTGCTAAGCCTGTCACACTGCTACTAGCACAGATGTTTCCTTCAAATTAAACAAAACGATTTCTGATTCCTAGAGACCAGTACACTCTAAGTATTCACAATTATCAGCATGCTGGTTGAACTGGTTCAAATGATACAATAGTGGCTATTTCTACCCTGAAAAAGAGAAGCCAAATATTTGCAAATACTCTACATGTAGCTATATAAAAAAGGTCTACCTGTGGTAGAATGCATCACCTTCCTATCACAGAAATACATAATATTCTTGGCCATCAAAAAGCAAAGTGTCAAAATATTCTTGTGGGAAGCAAAATGGATTGTTACAGAGATTCTACAGGACTCATATTTTTATTAATATTTTTATGAAAGTTTTAAATTTTCTAAAGCAGAAAGGTAATTTATGTTTGGCTTATTTTGGAAAGGAAAAAATATTTTTAGCTCCTGTAACCAGCTTAGAAGAGACAAGATGGAAGGGAAATTGGTGAAAACAGGGATGAAGAGAAGTGCAGCCCTTTGAACTAAGCAGAGAAACAAATCCTACAGTACTGCAACATAAAAAGAAAAATCCATCATTGACAAAAGAGAATGTCTGAGGATGCTGGTCTCTTTTGAAACTCTAGAGGAGCTGTTTAGAATAACAATCATGGCCATTGCAATGACTACAATTCGTGCATTATAAATTGTATGTTTTTAATAAGTTCTTACATTGATATCTCTCTTTGTTAGAAAGATCCCATTTCTCCCCAGGTCATTTTTCATGTTCTTCTCCCTGAACATAGCTCCTTTCTTTAACAAAACAGCAATACCCATATTAATGGTATAAAATGGATCAGAGTAAAAACCAAATTGCATAACATAGCTATAATAGTTCTGTCCCTGTAACTGAACTGCAATTGACCTTGGAGGGAAAAGGGTAGGTGTCACATCCCTAAGGACAGTCATTCAAGCTGGAAAATCTTGATGGTAGAGGTGACAACACACTGAGGGAGACAGAAGGAGTAACAGCTGCTTGTTCTACCAGTATAAATGCTGGGTAATTCATGGTTCAAACAGTAACGCCAGCTTCCCAAGACAGCCATGATACATGGAAAGGCATCCCCTTGCAGGATGAGAGTAAACCATCTTTATTTCCAAAAGCTTTGCAACTAGAAGTCACTGTGACTAGTTTTTTAACAAACCCAAAACTTATATATCCAAACATGTGTTACTTTTCAGAGGAGTCCATTGGGAGCTTTATATGTCTTCTGTATTAGGGACATCATTATTCAAGTAACTTTGGGATAAAATGGGACAAGGTATTTCAAGTGGAAGGGAAAGCAAGCGCAACACAAGCAATGTTTAAAGAATGTCAAGGCCAATGCAAGCAGAGTGAGTAGGGGGAGACTGGTAAAAGAAAAAGCCATGGTACCAGCAGCAGCAGCACACCTGTGTGGCCTGTTAGGTTATGAAATAGAGTTTAGAATTTATTTTCACTTTGATGGTAACCCACAAAAAATTTTTAACTAGGGAAGTGATAAGACACATTTAAAAATTACTGTGGCTGCTGAGTAGAGAACAGATGGCAGAAGGGCAAAAGTAGCAGCAGGGAGATCATTTGTCACAATGCAGGCGAAGTCATGGTAGCTTCAAGAAGGGGAGCAAGGATGGAGGTGGTGGAGGGTGGTTACACTCAGTTATACTGGGAAGAAAAGGAACGGTAGATATGAAAGAAAGTAAATTATGTAAAATAACAAATTCATCATTATTCTTTCAAACACTGAAGACAAGAGGTTAGAAGACCCTGAATGCTGTCTTTTGTAAAACAAATATTTGTCTCTACTTCACTTAAAGGAATATAAAGTCACAATTAAAAAAAAAAAAACTACTGTTTTACATTTAAAGTTAGTATGCTTAGCTCCAATTCTTCTAAAATTTAGGGTATCCCTTAATTCATTTATTCTATAGTTACTTACTGGCCACTTACTATAGGTATGATGCTATGCTGAGTACTAGAAATTCAAAGGATAAGATACAGTACAGTTCCACCACAGTGTTGAAACCACAAAATTGTTATACCGCTCAGAAGTTTAAACATACATAAACTCACAAAGGTCTCTTCATGTCAAATTGTATTCCCTCAAACGTATATATTTTCCATGTAATAAATCTATATACATTGTAGTAAGGAAGATAATCACGTGAACTACTCGTTCAGGTTCAGTGTGGTCTCATAGCCGTATGAGAAAGGAACAATTCGGGGCAGCAGAGCAGTTATGATCAGCTCCACTTGAGTAGCTGGCAGAGGTATGTCTTTGAAGAATCTGTTATGTTTCTCCCAAGACTTCAGTGTTCTCATCTTTAAAACTGAGGTAATGCCTGCCTGATTACCTCAGGAGGTTATTATATGGTGCATGTCATCTTTTCTATTTCTGTATGATCATCCAGTAGTAATCCAATTGTGAAAATTCACCTCATTTATCTCCGCTTATAACTCTCAATAATTATTCCTTTCATTATTACTTTGTAGCTTGACTTCCCATTTAAAGAAAGTTAAAAAGGGAAGATTAAAGTTTCAGCCTAGTGCATTTCCACATTAGCTATCCCTGTTCACTTATATTTTAATTCTATATTTGAGTATATATATTAAAAATGCCATCAGATTTCAAGTTCCTCAAGGTAGGAATTTGATTAGTTACAATAAAGCTATGGAGTTCATCTCTAGAAGGCTTAACATATGCTAAATAGCAATAATTTCAATATCAGAACAAATTAAAGGGAATTCCAAACTATTAACATTGTACCTCAGAATATATAAACAGAAATGTTGCATTCGCTTTTCTCCTCACTTACATCTTTAAAATATTACTTATTCCTCTCTTTTAGAAAGAATGTAAATGTTTAAAAAATTAGTCTTTGGAGATCTCCACTTCTGACCAAGATGAAGTAATGCTTGGTCTGAAACAACCCCCTTGCCAAAAACAATAAATAAATAAATGAAAGAAGATTTAGAAAACACTGGATAGGAAGGAACGAAAGACAGTGATCCCTGAGACAGGAAACAAATGAACCCCTGCAATCACCTCCAACTTACTGATTGAAAGAGTTTCCAGGCCTCAGTAGAAAGAGAGGGTACCTAGGTTGAACCTGATGTACTCTGAGTCAAAGAGACATAGTTGAGAGTCCAGGGAGACCAAAGAGGAAAGAGTTCATACGACAGAATACCAGAGAGGAGAGAGCTACATGGAAAGAGAAATGCGGACATCCACAGAGGGTCTCCTGGAGTACTCAGCTGAGTACTGATCATTACTTGTGTATGAGAAGACTACCCAAGGATGGGGAAAGAACCATTTGAAATGGTTTGAAGAAATATGTCAGGTGCTAACATAGGACTGGGAATAGTGCCTGTTCACAATAGCCAGATCCCAAAAACTTCCTAATTCATGGAGCATTAGGTAGGATATTCAGAAGAGCCTTGATTCAGTGGTGGGAAATAATCAGCCCTAGGTTGAACATTAATACAGATCCATTTAAAAAATCATAAACATAAGACTTCAAAAGATCAAACTGTTTCTAAGTAAATTAACTGCATCTCAGAAAAATGCTCAAGAAGAGTTATAAAAATAAAAAATATATATTCTACATCTAAAAAGATAAAATTTACAAGGTCTGGCATCTAATTCAAGATTATTAGTCCTGCAAAGAAGCAGGGAACTACATAACAATGAGAATCAATTGGCCAGAATTGACGCAGATGTTAGTATTATTAGATAAGAACACTAAAATAATTATTATAACTATATTTCCTATGCTCCAAAAGTTAAATAAAGACATTGAAAATATTATAAAATCAAATCCAAATCAATCTTCTCCCAGAGATGAAAAACTACAATGCTAAAGTTGAAAAATACAGTAGAAAGGATTACAAGAAAATTCAATATTGCAGAAGAAAGGATCAGTGAACATGAAGACATGGCAATAGAATTTAGAAAATAAAGTTTGTAAACTTTAGAAAATAAAATATATAGAAAAAATATTTTTAAAAAGTAAAAAGTGAATCAGTGAATGGGACAACTTCAAGTAGCTTAATATATACGTAATTGGAGTCACAAAAGAACATAATAGTGAAGGAAAAACAAAATTTCTTTGAAAAAACAATGTTTAAAGTTTTTCCCAATTTTATGAGAATCATAAACTTGCAGATTCAGAATCTTAACAAGCTTCAAGAACAAGAAACATAAAGAAGACGACAGGCAGATCATAATAAAATTTCTCAAACCCAAGAATAAACACAAAGTCTTAAAAGTAGCTAAAAGAAAAATATACATTACTTATAGGGGAACAAAAATAAGGATAACGGCAGATTTCTCTTCTCATAAAGTCACAAGAGATTGAAAATAGGAACTACAAACCAGGAGAAATTATTTGCAAAGCATCTCTCTGACAAAGAAGTTATATCCACTATATATATACATATATATATATTAAACCCTTGAAACTCAATAAGGAAGCAAACTCACCTAAAAGGATTTTTACATACGCTACACCAAAAAAGATAGATGGATGGCAAATAATTAAATGCAAAGATGCCCAACATCATTAGTCACAGGAAAATGCAAATTAAAACCACAATTGGAGACTACCACCCACCTATAAGAATGTCTAAAATTTAATAAGACTTTCATTCCAAGTGATGGCAAACATTTAGAGGAACTGGAACTCTCTATTACCACAGTATTGGTGGTAACATATAACGGTACCACCATTTTGAAAACAGCTTGGCACTTTATTAAAAAATATACACACCATACAGTCCAGCCATTTTACTCCTAGGTATTTTTTCAAGAGAAAAGAGAGCATATGTCCACACAAAGATTTATACACAATTGTTCATAGCAGCTTCATTTGTAATAGCCAAAACAATCTGGAAAACCCAAATGTCCATCAAAAGGTAAATGGGTAAACAGACTGTGGTATATCTATACAATGACATACTATTCAGCAATAGAAGAGAAATAAACTATTGTAAATGCAACATGGATGACTTTCAAAATAATTACGCTAAGTGAAAGAAGACAAGATTACATACTATATGATTCCATCTACATACACTCTAGAAAATACCAACAACTATAGTAATAGTGGTTGTCTGGAGACTGAGATAGGGTGGGACAGGAGAAGGGATTTCAAGGGGGCATAAAAAAGCTTTGGAAAATAATGAAAATGTTCACTATTTTGATTGTGCTTATACCTCCATGAGGGCACACATATGTGAAAATGTACCAAAATGCTGACTATAAATATGCACAGTTTATTATGTATCGACTGTAACTCAAAAAAGCTATTGTTTAATATAAAATAAAAATAAATAAAAGAATGAGATTTTCTTTCACTTCTTTTAATACTTTAATTTTATGTGTACCTTATGTGACAATGATTCTAAAATAACATTTTAATCTTGAGTAACTCAACTGTCTTTTGGAAAACAAGTAAATGATTTTATATACATATATAGGTATACTTGAGACATCTATCTTTAAATAATGTATGCTTAAATATATTATACATATTATATATAAAACTTCATATGCAAGAGCTCAGGAGTTTGTGTTTCTTTTTAAGAATTTTGTTGTTGTTTAGGTGATCTCCTGCATGCTTTAGGATTTTTGACTCAGTGATAAAATTATTCTTGATGTGAAAAGGTTTCCTACTGAGACTCCCTGGTGGACACAATAATGAAGATTGTTTAGTTGATATGTTTATTTTTTCCAACTTTACCACTGCACTGACCCCCAAGTATTAAATCTCAGCAGGAAGATATTTCTAAGTTACAGTTATACAACACAGTCATCCATAACACTTCAAGGATTTTATATTATAGTGACAAGGTTATTTTCTCTTAGCCACTGTAGTTTTTCATAATCACTGGGCCCTATCATTATGGTTGCTGCTTATAAAAATTTTCTCATCAAGGTTATATGCAACATGAATATTATTAGTGCAAAATATTTATTGTAACAATCCTTTGTTACCTCGTCTTTCCTTGATGAGTGAAAATCTATACATGATCTATTTCTAGCTCATAAAATTTCCTAATATAACATTAACAGATTTAAACATTTCAGCAAGAAATTTTAGAAAAAAATACTTCTCTGAACTTTCAGTAGCATATTAATCAATATATTACTAACCTCCTTTAAAAATTAGATCTTATTAGTATTACATATGTTTGTTAAACAACGGCTCTTCATAATGCCTCACCTAATAAAAAAATGAACGAAGTTATTATCTAAAAAACACAATATAATAAATTATAAGCCATATTAAAATTCAGGGGATCCTAGGCAAACACTCACAAATAGAATATCACATGCCATAATGCATTTTATTTCTTGTTAGAAAGCAGACAACACAAGTTTTTAGGAGTCCTGAAAATTGATGTCTTTGCCTCAGTGTTCTTGTAATAGTTCCATTTTTTCAAGTTTTGGTACAGATTGCAAAAGGTAAATGATTCATGTCTTCTTTCTTTTTGTCAGCAGTTGGGGAGAGTATATAAAAGTATTGGTATGATTAGGGTTACAGTGGCAAGAGGTTCCAGTGCTGAAGATCATCTTTGTGACATTATTTTATTCTTGCTATGAGGATTTGAATTTTTTGCATTTAGATTTCATCTAACAATTCAAAGAATTAATTATAACAGGAAATGCCTATTTTACTTTCCAGCAAAACCATGATGGTTCAAACACATAAGTTTAATATATGTAAACATTTTTAAAGGGGGAGTCCAAAGAATTCCCGAAATATGATTAACCAGGAAACATCACAATGGGTTGATACGACTTTTGTTTGCTTGTGGCAGAGACCCACTCTGTCACCCAGGCTGGAATGTGTGGAATCTCAGCTCACAGCAACTTCTGCCTCCCAGGTTCAGGAGGTTCTCCTGCCTCAGCCTCCTGAGCAGCTGTGACTACAGGGACACGCCACCATGCCAAGCTAATTTTTGTAATTTTAGAGATGGGGTTTCACCATGTGGGCCAGGCTGGTCTCAAACTCCTTACCTTAAGTGATCTGCCTACCTCAGTTTCCCAAAGTGCTGGGAATATAGCATGAGCCACTGTGCCTGGCCAATATCACTTTTTAAATTAGACCCCATGATATATCAAAGACCTGGTATTTTTAACTTTGTTATGGCAAGATGTACTACTTGGTGCTAATATTCCAGATGGCATAGACTAAGGTCCCAAATATAACCTAGGAGGAGGAGAACATTAACTGTCGTAAGGCAAAAGGAGAATTAGATAGATTTTGTTGCATACGAAATCTAGAAGTCAAAAGCAACTACCAAAATACCTGATTTTATCAGCCAGTGTTCAACACAGGTAAATTATGACTCCTACGAAGTCAAGGAGGGCAGATATTTAGCAACTTCTAGTATAGGAGCATGACTGTCAGGAAGCTCTTCGGGTCCTTGAAACTTTGAAAAAGACCAAATGAAAACACTTCATAAATGTTTAGTCATCATAAACAGCTAAAGAGTTTTGGCAGTGTACGCACATCACTCATAATAGAGAAATACAAATTATACCTAAAATGAGATACCATCGGTTATATCAACTTGGAAAATATTAACAAGTTTGATGCTGGTGAAGGTGTGGGTACACTGCTGATAAAAGTATACATTTCTACAACTTCCAGGGAAAGCTATTTGGCAACATGTGTCAAAATTAAAAATCTCCACACTCTAACACAGCAATTCCACTTGTAGTAATTTTTCCTACAAATCTACTCACAAACAGGTAAAATGACCTATTCACTTAATAAATACTTAGTGAGCACGAACAGCATACCAGCTCTTGTTCTAGACACTGGGGTTAGAGCAGCAACCACAGTAGAGAGTCTCATAAAGCTTACATTTGTTGGGGAAAGAGCCTTTCAACAAATAAATACATAACATGTCACCGATAGCAAGTGCAATGAAGAAAAATAGAACAAGAGGAGTAAGGAGTAATAAGGAAGAAGGGATGCTGCTTTAAAAAGGTGACATTTAAACTGAAACCTGAAGGAAATAAGGAAAGAAGCTACACAGATACCTATGAGAAGAGGATTCTAAATATACCATCATCACAGCATTATTGGTAAAAGATTGAAAACAATCTAAAATTATCAATAAAGACTTGATTAAATAAATTATACATTATATACATCACATGAACATATAGAGATATAGTATATAATATGATATGTGCATTATGTATATTTATGTATGAACATAGAGAATAAAATGATCAAATGGTGATGGAGATACACTGACTGGGTGGCTGGGGGCCCTGAATAAAGGCTTACTTTTCATTGAATCCTCTTTGTACCTTTCAAATTTTGTATGTCATGCACATTCTCAGTTTCATATACAAAACACCATCTGGCATGGTTCATGTTAAATAAATGCCTAATGTGATTGAGGTAAAAACATGTGTCCCACTTAAAATATTTCTGGGATTTGTGGAAATACCAAATGATAATATTCTACAACCAAAAAATGTCTGGGGAAATTAACATACAAATACATATAACATGTATTACACTAAAAATGTTTCTGGACTTTCTGATAAAGACAGACCCTTAACAAGAAAAAAAAATGTACATTTGGAAAGAGCAATTCAAAAACACATCATCATCTATGCCACTAAAAGGTACTGAATCTCACAGATCCATAGTATTTCGTCAGGTTTTTAAGAATTCATATTATCACTTTCTCACAAGAAAAAAAATTTTATTTCCTTTTTCCACATTTTAACTTAAAATGCTCACAAAACAAAGGGCGAAAACTGAAAACTAATTCAGTTTGTTTCGTTTCACCATGTGTACCTACATCTGCACAGAAAACAGAAAGACCCAGCACAGCATCAGCTTCAAATCCTGAAACATTTTGTGAGACTCCATAGAAGCAGTGATGCTCTTGCAATCAAGCTCGGTCTGTTTTTTGTGCTGTCATTTCCAGGAGCAACAAGCAAGACCAGGGCTCCCCTTGTCCTTGCTCCCTCATGTTCAGATCTGCTAACTGCGGTGCAAGCTGGGAAGAAATTTTGAGGATGAAAATTTTGGATATAATGTTGATTTCGTCATTGAAACTGTCAGGATAACAAAGGGATGCTTTCAGAAATCAAAAAAATAAAAATAAAAACAGCACAACACATCAAAACAAAGACACTGACACTGAAATCAGGCTCCTCCTGAAAACCAATGCTAAAATCAACTCAAAACATTCAGCCTGTTTAGCCTAAAGGTACCTCCTTACATATTTTATCTTTGGTCTAAAGTTTTTCCATATATAGTGAACTGTAACCTAGTTGGACATGTAAACAGATTATAATGTACTCTTATACCAATCACCAAGTTTCTGACAACCAAAACAACCAACTATTCAAACCATGTTCACATATGACAAACGCCAAGCTGTAACCAATCCAGCTGTTTCTTTACTTCACTTTTGTTATTTTCCTTTTTCTGTTCATAAGTTCTCTTCTACCATGAGACAAGGCCAGAGTCATTCTGAGCCTCTTCTGGTTCGTGGGGTTTGCCTGATTCACAAATCATTCTTTGCTCAATTAAACTCTGTTGAATTTAATTTGTGTAAGGTTTTCCTTTTAACAGATTTCTCTGCCTTTTTCTTGATATTTTGTAGAAATATGAATTTATAGGGAAATCATGGATTTACTATAGACAGATAAATGACACAACAGAATCTAGCTTTACTTATAGGACAAATTTACAATATTTAACTGATAGAGCTTGCTCCAGCTGACTTCTCAATGAATGGACAGACCACATCCTGATGGCCGTGATCAAGATGGCAACATGACCAGAGGCCCATGAAGTGGGAAATGACAGCATTCCCAAGAAGTGGACCCTAGTGGTGGCTACAAACCAATGGCCTTGGATGCCATTATACTCTCCAGTTCTCTTTTCCAGTGTCTGGCTTATAAACCCCCTCCACTGCCAATAAATCCAGCCTAAAGAGACCACACTGAACATCTGTAGCAAACAGAATTTCTGAGATTCTATTCATCTTAATTATTTTCATATCTCATGTAAAGAACTGTAAAATGTATGAAGGATATCACGGCTTGGGAGGTAGTAAGGGGATGATTTTGCCTAAATATGCTATTGCAGTTTGGGGCGGCATTATCCCCGAAGTTATTCCTTGTGATGCTTAAGGGTGATGTTAAGTTTAGACTCATGAGACAAGCATTTGGAGGCAACCTCAGAATTTTCTGTCTTTACCACTTTTATGCTGTTGTTATGTCTATGTTCATCTTTCCTAGTGTTTTAGCAAAGATACCTTCCTACAGAGTCTTCAAATCAATATAATGAGACATATGCAGTAGCTACGCTCCCTGTAATCAACAGGAATGTCATTTGTATATTTCTACTCATCTTAACACATATTCACCTTCCTTCAGTTACTGCAAGCCACAGGAAAATAAACTACCAAAATCAGTCTGATATTTAAAACATAGTGCCCCTTCCATCTGTTTTTCTAAGAACAAAGCATAATCCCATGATACAATTTTCTATAGCCTGGTAACCAGAGAATGCAGTCACATGAGTAATATGCTCTAGTCCAGATCTAATCCCAAGTCCTTTGCAGATATCAGAAAAATCAGTGAATCGTGAATGGCACATATCACTGTCAACTTGTACAGATAATAAACATTACTTCATAATAATATTAGCCAAAACTGCTATAATATTTTTATTTCATTGAATCACTACATAAATGAAGAGTTATATGGGATTTATATGTGAAGGGAGTGAGGGGACGGAGAAACTGACAGTAATGAGGGGATACTCGGCCTAGAAACAAATAGCTGAATAGTTAAAAGGTTTTCTGAAAGCATCCCTCTGTTATCCTGACAGTTTCAATGACGAAATCAACATTATATATCCAAAATTTTCATCCTCAAAATTTCTTCCCAGCTTGCACCGCAGTTAGCAGATCTGAACATGAGGGAGCAAAGACAAGGGGAGCCCTGGTCTTGCTTGTTGCTCCTGGAAATGACAGCACAAAAAACAGACCGAGCTTGATTGCAAGAGCATCACTGCTTCTATGGAGTCTCACAAAATGTTTCAGGATTTGGAAGCTGATGCTGTGCTGAGTCTTTTTGTTTTCTGTGCAGATGTTGGTACACATGGTGAATAGTAATAATCCCCATGCTGTAAAACTAAAGTTGTAGCTTTTTCCAGACTGTACTCTGTATAATTTGTTTCCAAGACAAGTAGAGTTTTATACCTTAAAAGTCAAGAACATATAGTGGAATTTTATGGATGACGATTCATCTTGGGTGTGAACTTTGAGGTCCTAAAAAGCAATTGTAGGATACTAATTAATAAAAGATTAGGATAAGCTTGTTAGATAAAATTGGAATATATTCATATTAAGATCTAAGCATGCTTACATCCTTATTTTAAATTAGAGACTACCTGGAGGTGAGGGGAATGGTCAAGTCTGTTTGAAAGCTGCTAAATACAACGTCAGCTTTTACTTGATGTCCAAATGCTCAGGTTTTAGGGTAAATTTGTTGAAGGGATATGGAGAAGAGAATAAGTGGCCTCATTCTTTCATTTGAGAATGAATAGTTTTTTAAAAAGCATTAAGATGTAACAACTAAATGTATCAATAATAATGACTATCATTTAAAATTAGTAGGTGCCAGGCATTAAAAGATGTTTTATATATTTTATCTCATTGAATTATGCAAGATGTATGTTATTAACCTTGTGCTAAATGTGAAAAAAAATGCCTTTTTAATATTAACTAGCCCAAATTCACGTAACTTCTAAATGAAAGAGGTAGATTTAAACAAGGTCTTCTCTTTCCATCCTTTGTAAGTTCAGTGGGCACAATTATTAGAATGCATGGCACTTGGTAAATGAATCTAGGCACTATTTTGGCTATTTAAAAAATTAGTATTATATCTTGGAGGAAATAAGCCACTTATTAGATATTATCTGTAACAGTCCTATTTCTTCCAAAATAAGCAACAACTTCCGGGACGCATATTAATGTTAATTTAAGAAGATTCTCTATCTCTGTGAATGACACCACCTGGAAGTCATACTGGCCTCACCTTATGTTTGATTAGGCCATCAAGTTCAGTTACTTTCCCATGCAAATAGTTCTTATAATCATCTTTTTATTTCTATCTCACTGACATACTTCAGTTCAAATTCTTACCATTCCTCACCTAAATTATTCTTGCCATTCTTTCATCCATTCTTTTCACTGCTGTGAGAAAGTCTTTCTGAAAGCCTAATTTGAATAGTTATTTTTGAAATTTTACTAAAGCATATACATAATCTAGCAACCCCACTCATAGAAGTATGCATACATATGTTCATCAAGTGACATTTACTAGAATGTGAGTAACAACTCTCTTCATAATAGCTAAACATTACAGACTGTATAAATGCCCAGCCCTAGAACGGATGAAAAAAAAGTGGCAATTTACATAATGGCATATTATATAGCAATGAGAATAAACATATTAAACTACATACAAGCAAAATGTTTGTACATACAAACATTTACATAAAGTTCAGAAACATGTAAAGCTAAGCTAGGCTCTTAGAAATTAAAACTGTGGTTATCTGTGGTAGTTGGGGATAGAATCTGAAGGTGGTGCTGGCAATATTACATTTTTCTATCTGGATCCTGGTTACCTGGGTGTGTTCATTTGAATTTTTACATAGAGTATTCACACTTATAGTACATTCATTTTCCTTTATGTGTGTCATAGGTAAATAGTAAAATTTTTAAAAATTTTTTAAATTTTTTTAAACAAGATCTAAGCTTGCTCTCTTTATATCAAAAAGTTTACAGTAGTGGTACAGGAAAGGACAATTGACAACAAAAAAGGATGTGAAACTTATTGACAAAGAACAGTGGCTACCGGTGAGAGATCATCAGCTGAGTAACTATGGACACTACCGTGAATGTGGCTACTATGGATAAAAAGCCCGACACAATAGACAGTGGCTCTCATCAACAATTAACTGTTAAGTGTCTGCAAGGAGTGCCGTGAAAAATCACTGTTTTGTGTTCAAACAGAACACAGTAAATTCTGACCTTATGCAAAACAGCCTGCTTTTACAAAGCAGAAATCATATGTGGCCCAGTGCAGAGAAGAAAAGTACAAGGATCTGTCAGGACCCAGATTACACAATGCCCATCATAAATTCAAAACCCACTTACTGTTCTGTGAAAAAAAAAATCTTCAGAATTGTTTAATACTCAGGATCCAACTCAAACAATGGTACTTAGGGATGTGGGTTATAGAACCAGGCGATTCTTACTTTATTAGTAAACCACTACAGAAAAAGCATCAGTCTGCGATTCTAGGTAATATGATACCTGTTTGGTGCCAGACAAACACAAAAATATTTTAAGAGCAATCAAAACAGTTAATGACAAGTACTTCACTTTTCACCTTCTCAGAGGACAATTTTGACTTCAAAATAAGATTTACCTGCTGTTACTATAGTGCAAAAGGCCATTACCACTTCAAGATTTTTCTGAACAGAGCAGCAAAAAAAAAAGCATCCACAGAGCCAGATGTGCCTTATTGTCCTCCCAACACATTCTCCAGGCTTCTCACTTTCCCATCCATGAGAAGTTTTCATTGATTTGTCATTGAGTGCTCCCTGGAGTCCCATGAAAGCATCGAAAATGTGACCATATGTTTCAGCCATGCCCTGGGTCGGGGAGCTGCTGACACCTTCATTGTCCAGCCTTCAAGATTCTTTAGTACATTTTATGTCTTAGAGACAGAAGTTATTTTAAAGTGATTGACTGAAGCAGAGCTTCTGGAATTAGAACAGGTGTGATTTGCGTACACATCTGCTTGGTCATAAAATATTGGCAAGTGAGTGGGATATCCAGGTTCGCAGCTGCTTCCCAAAAGCTCTACACTGCATTTAGTACCCTTCTAAGACAGCAAGATCAGGGAATGAAATACTCTCCCATTGTAGACAACAAAAATTAAATCATCCATGTTCTACTTACAATTTATTCTATATGCTGAATTTTTAATAAGATTAAGTCATCTAAATTCATTGATTCTAATTTATTCATTTCTTTAAAAATGCTCATTCTGTTTTCTTCTGGAACCCATAGGCAGAGACGCAAACATTTAACAAAATTAACAACTCAAACCACACATAAATGTTCTCATTTGCTTTCATCATTCCCTTAGAATAAGCCTCTGAGGAATAAGTATAATATTTCTTCTTAAGGAGGAAGAGTATCTCCAGAGAAGGCACACACATGCACACACATGGAAACAATGAGAAGTCCATTCCATTGATACTTGTTTCTCTTCTTTGCTCTTTAGTATAAAGAAATGTTTTAATAAATATTGACCAGTTTTGAGGTGGGGGTTCTAGGAATACTTTAGTATTGTATTCAGATGGCCAGATCTTCGCATTTCAATGGTATTATATTAACACGTGCTCAGAGAAAATACATTTTAGCTCCATTTCTGTAATTTTCCTTACATATTTATATGCAGATATTTCCTAAGGCCAAGAAACAAATTACCAAAAGAAAAATCATCCTTTTATACCAAGACATAAGTTCTCCTCAGTTTCTCTCTCAATAAGGACAGTATTTCCATTGAGATAGGCCGTTTATGGAAAGACTTCATATTCATAAGAAAATCAGTCCTTGGAGGTTAGCTTCATCTTTGGCACCTCCAAGGAAAGTCGACACATAAACCATTTAAGTAGTTTAAGGCAAAGAAAACTACTGAGCTATCACCAAATTCCTCAAATGTTATTCTTTCCTTAGACCCACTGTAAATGTTTCTTCCCCAACTGTCAGTCAAATCCCCAGGGGGCTTCAAGATTCTAACTGAAATTACCAGGTGTTTCACATTGTAATTCCCTTGCAGTTTTGAAATGTTTATAAAGCACTGAACACAGAAACAGATGTAAGTTAAGCCAAGAAAACATTGTGGACCAAGCCCAAACAGAATATTGAAAGATAAGGCCCTCCCCTGCCTTCTCTCAAGGGCAACATTGTACTGTTGCCCAAGAGAAGAGGACACCTTCAAAGAATCACAGACAAGAAGGTAGGAATATGAAGGCTAGGGAAAAGCTGTTATGCTCAGATCCCCATCTCAGGCTTCAAATGGTGTAAGGATCAAGAAGCCTCTGAAGACTAAGAGTCTCTTCTCTGGCAACTCCCCAGAGGTCCAGTGAGAATTCTGACCAGGACTACGTTAAGATGAACTGTACAGGCTGTCACAAGGACACTAACTGGAGTGTCCTATGGGTCAGGTTGGCTACCAGATCAGGTGACAATCATATCCCTCTCTCCCCAGCCAACTGAGAAGAGTCACCCTTCCGTTTATGTCCCCATTTTCATGTGCCCCTGTGGGCGATCATTTGCTTTCCACTAAGCCACTGAGCCATGCCTGTTCACAGCTTCAATACACTTGTGTGAGCCAGCCTTGCTCAGTCTTCAGCTGGATCCAAGAGTGTGTAGCCCTAAGCTTGGATTGCAGGACATTGTGCCTAATGCATAATTGGCCTTGGAAAGTCAAGGTCCTTTATGGTCCACTCTCTCTCCTATACTAACTTTGATATGATCAAAGTTTACCCACAAAAGCTCACATAATTCTCCACCAAATCTTCTGCTTTCACTATTTTCCCCCATTGACCTCCTGATTAACCCATCTGCCACAGTTAGATTCTGTGGTCTTTCCATTGGAATCTAAAATATTCTTCATGATCATAAATTCCCATAATATTTACTCCAAAGGTTAAAACAGCATGGTGCAAGGACATTGAACATGAACCCCTGTAAGTTACTTAGGCAGTACATTTAATGCCATATCAAATATTTTCCAATCCAGAGTCATCAAGCAAAACAGATTTTGTTGTGGTCCTTCACAAAACTATGTCTGGCATTTGGGCCCACTGGAACAGTTATATCAGACAGCTTAAAGATGTAAAATCAATCATGCTGTGATCGGTGCAAGCCAAGAACTCCTAACTGGAAGAAATTATATCGCTGTGTAGAATCTGAACCCAAACACACTGAGGCCACCCAGCAAGGTAGTAACCAGTCTAACCTGTGCTAACATTAGGGCACAACCTGTTGGATAGTTTTAGCTTCCTGTGAACATTTGTAACCACTGCTTTCGTCACCTCCCACCTCTCACCACCTGCTGCTGCTATCTGTCCTTACTTATGGGCTTCTCCCTGCTGCACCAACGGCTGGCTTTTTCTACACCCTCTTTTGAGTGTAGTTTCGTATATTGTAATTGAGAGCTCATTTCAAAAGCAGAAAAAGACAACAAATATTAAAGCAAGGAAAAGTGTCACTGAAAAAAAAAGATGTAAAACACAAGTATAGCATTAAGAAAGTTACATTTTTTAGGATGAAGCTCTCTTAACTTTCAGCGCTGTTTTGTTTTTGTTTTTGTTCGGAGGCGGAGTTTCCCTCTTGTTGCCCCAGGCTGGAGTGCAATGGGGCGATCTCAGTTCACTGCACCCTCCACCTCCCGGGTTCAAGCAATTCTCCTACCTCAGTCTCACAAGAAGCTGAGATTACAGGCACCCACCACAATGCCCAGCTAATTTTTTGTATTTTTAGTAGAGACAGGGTTTCACCATGTTGGTCAGGCTGGTCTCAAACTCCTGACCTGAGGTGATCCACCCACCTCGGCCTCCCAGAGTGCTGGGATTACAGGCGCAAGCTACTGCGCCCATGCAAGTCCTGTTTTTTGTTGTTGCTGTTGTTGCATTTCTTGGCTCCTTTCCTTGCCTGGATTAGTCCTTAGGCTTCTGTTTTCATCTTTTTAAACTCTTCAATCACACTCTGAGTAATACCTCAGGCTCTGTCTGCAGCTCTGAATTCCCATGTTTGTGTTCTACTCTTCTAGTAAATGCAACATGTCCAGCATCATCTTCCTTGGGAAAACTAAATGCAGAGCAAATTTTTACCAGTTTTCTCTGCTTCCAGCTTCTTTTGCTCCATCCTTTTAATTATACCAACACATTTTAAATTTCCATAAAATATCCTTTCATCAAGTTATCCTACTGCTGAATATTCTCTAAAGCTGTTTCCTTCAGGGCAAAATACACAGTATCTCTAGCTAAGATGCTCTGTAATCTCTGCCTCCACTCCATATCTCTAATTTCTCCCGAAAACCTACCCTACACTCTAGATTACTTAATATTTTATTATTTTGACCACACGTTGAGCTAAGTCTCCATTTTAAGCCTTTGATCATGCAGTTCCCTTCACATAGAATGTCTCTCCCTCCTTTTGCAGATGATTCTTGCTCATTCTTTAAAGAGTAACTTGTTTAACATAAGCCTGAGGGGGTCTTCCCGACCATTTCTGGCTCTTCTGAGCTTTGTCCACCTACATCACTCATATTGGCCATTTATACATTATCATCCATTCATATATTCGTGTTTATGTGTATAATTTATATTTCTTTTTTTTTTTTTTAATTTGAGACGGAGTCTCATTCTGTTTCCAGGCACCAGGCTGGAGTGCAGTGGCACAATCTCATCTCACTACAACCTCCGCCTCTGGAGTTGAAGCATTTCTCCTGTCTCAGCCTCCTGAGTAGCTGGGACTACAGGGGCCCGCCACCATGCCCAGTTATTATTATTTTTTTAATTTTAGTAAGGCGGGGTTTCACTATGTTGGCCAGGATGGTCTCGATCTCTTGACCTCATAATCTGCCCGCCTCTGCTTCCCAAAGTGCTGTAATTACAGACATGAGCCACCGTGCCCGGCTATATTTCTAATTATATTGGTTGTTCCTAGAAGTACTGTTCCTTACATTTTTCCCCTTAACACTGAACATAACAGCCACTTGACAAATACTTATAGAAGAATGAACAAATTAGTTAATGTGCCGTTTGATTTTATAGGAAGTAAAGAAATGGCAAGAGGTCAGATTAATACTGATTTCTGTTGAACCCTAAATCTGCATTACTGAATGTCCATGTTTAACTCCAAATCCTCAAACATATTGTAAAAGCCAATTAAATATGAAACTAGCCCACAGAAAAAAATATGAGAATAAAAGCATTTCTGAAGCACCAGTTTCAGTCTATTTGATAAAAACCCCTAACTGGCTTACATGTCACAGTATTATTTCCTATATATTATATACAGAAATTAGATTCAAGTAAATAAAGTATGTAATAAATTTTTATATTAAATTCCTGTGAACAAAATACACAAAATGGTGCTGGAACAACTGGATAATTTTGGAAAAAGAAAAAGCAGAGTCCATATTCATAGCATGCATTATAATAAACTCCAAATGGATCAGCTATTTTAATGAACTTATGACTTTAATAGATTCTCTATACATACACAAGAGGAAATATGTATATCAAACAGCATGTGACAAAAATAAAAATTCTGGAAGGATAGCAGACAGAGATTATTTTGTTAAATGTATTTTCATGTTAAAAATAAAAAGTTTCTAGTTTTTATGGCAACAATTTCTAGTTAAGTCATCACAATATGTAAATGTGAAAACAGGAAGGTCGAAAGATCTGTAAAACAGATATCATTTAAAATTTTTTTCTAGTCATTTGAGAAATATCTAATTAATATAGAGTTTAATAAAAAATAACTACATGCTTACTATATACAAGGCCCTGTGCTATGAACATTCTCATTTAATCTTCTCAACAACTCAATTAGATACAGTTATTTCCATTCAATTTCACTGGAAGAAACTGAAGCTAGAGAGGCTAAGTAACTTGCTCCAAGTCACACAGCCACTAAGAGGCAGAGCAAGAAATGCAGCCAGCACTCCAACTGCACTGCTGGGACAATCAGTGGTGTCACAGTTTCCTTTGTCTAGGCAGATGGTAATGATAATGATATATGACATCATGACCAGTGACGATCCATGGTTGGAAACTGAAGCCTTGCTTAACTCAGAGAACAGAGGACTATGTACATTTTCAAAATCTTAAGTTTTGACCAGCATCTGTGTTAACATCCTGGCTTTATTGTTCATTTCAGCATCTCTATCACTTTATTCCACAGAGCTAATGGACTGCCAACCGCCTCACCAGTCTATGAAGAACTGGGTTAAGAAACAGAAAGCATCCCAACTGAAATTTCAATCCCTACTGAAATTTCAATCCCTATTGAAATGTGAGATAAAAATAGCAGCTATAAAAAGAAAAACAAAATCCTCAAAAGGTCTGTTACCTTTGATAAGGTGTAATACAATGAGCTTCTTCAAACCAACAGATTGGAAAGAAAATTTCAAGTACTCAAAGGACCATATTTGATGTGCAGTTGCCATATAAAGCTCAGAGAAATGGAATCTTATACACATTAGAGTGTGACCTTTGGGAAGATGATTTATTCATGGATCTGTGTCTTCATCTACCAAGTAAAGAGACTGATGGTTTCTACTTACATGCTTTATTCCTTTATATACTCGTACATTTATTTCTTACGTTTGCCTTAATTTATAAAGAATATGACATAATTGTATAATCTATAAATATTATTTACATATGTAAATGGTAATTTAATTATCTGATAACATTATTTTATTCCTCTACTTTATATTTTGAAGAATTGCAAAGCTATAGGAAATTGAAAGAATAGGTCACTGAACAGCATATATTCTTCACTTAGACCTGCCAGTTGTTAACATCTCCTCACATTTGCTTTATCTCTTTGTATCCTTCTCTCTCACAGACACATACACTTCATGACAAAACCACTTGAAAGTAAGTTAAAGATATTAAATTACCTCACCACTACTTACATTTCATGAAATTCTCAAGAACATCTTTTTACGTAAACACAATACCATTATCATACCCAAGAAATTTAACATTGATACAGTATTTTTAATACACAGTCCATACTCAAAATTTTCCTGATTATCTACAAAGATATCCTTTATAGCTGTATTTTTAAATCCAAGATCCAATCACGGTTCATACATGCCATTTAGTTTTTATATCCCTTTAGCCTTCTTTAAGTTAAACAGTGTCCTTCATTTTTGTTCATTTAAGTTTGTAATAACATTGACATTTTCTGAAGAGTCCAGATTAATTGTCTTATGAAATGTCCTACAATCTGGATTAGTCTGAGTGTCCTTGTCATTATTTTCTGCATATTCAATGTTCTATAATCTATTATTGCCATTTTTTTTATTTTCACATTGTCTCAAATTTAGCCAGTCAGGTTGTCATTCCTGTGTTCTTTTGACATGTTCCCATTAGTCTTTCAGCAAGTCCTTGCTTTCTGGCACAAGATGTTTCATGTTTATCTAATGCAAGACCTGGAATCATGTATTACTCCAGGAAGTCCTGCCCTTTGGTGGGAATAATATTTGGAAACTAATATAACCTTGCTTGCAATGTGTCATTGCATCTTGGCTCTTTCAGTGGACAGAGCTAGGAAAGAGAATCTATTAAAGTGAGTTCATTAAAATTGATGATTCATTTGGAGTTTATCATAATGCATGCTATGAATATGGACTCTACTTCTCTACTTCTTTTTCTAAAATTATCCAGTTGTTCCAAAACCGTTTTATCTATCTTGTTCACAGCAATATATAAATTTATTATATATGTACTTTCTATATTTACTTGAATCTAATTTCTGTATACACTATTTTCTGTATACACTGTGTCTGCTTCTGAACTTTCTGTTCTTTACAATGGTCTAGCTATTCATGTGCCAGTATATTCTGTTTTTCAGTTTAAGTAAATTTACTCAAAAAATGGAAAATTACTAATAATTTATACTGTGCTTTTGCTACCAACTTTCAATCTGACATTAAGACTGAATTAGTGAAAACAAGTATGTGAATTTGTGAATATCAGCTATTACGGTAAGAAATACGTATGGCCTAAGTAGTTCAGGGATTCCCAGGATGTGGCCTAGGACTGTCATTATCAAGAGTACCCAGGACTCCATGAGAACCGTAGAATCTTTTGTTCCACCCCAGGACTCCTGCATCAGAAACTACAAGGAGCTGGGGCCAAACAACCTGTGCTTCAACAAAACCTCTAGGTGATTCTAATGCACATTCAAGTTTGATATCTTTTAGTCTAGTTTCTCTTGACTTTTCTCTTCATTCAGTTCTACACAGTCTTTCAGTCCTATGCAGTCTTTCAGTCCATGTCTTGGTCTCCCTTTGTGGACACCCTTTATAAGAATAGTCATTTCCTAAGTCAAGATTTAGTTTTTGGCCCTTTCCTCAAAAGGTCTGGTCATTTATATTCTTGATTGACCAGCAAATTTAAACATCTCTTCAATATCTTGGTAGTTTCATATATTGTATGCCCCATCCTCCCAAAGTAGATTTCTAAACACTAAATTTCTCACACCTCTTTTTTCCTAGTAAATAGGCATGTGGCCCAAGTTATGCCAACTAGATGCATTCAAATAAGAACTGTACGTGGGAAGGGCAGCCTGAAGGAATGACCACCTGGGGTGGTGGGGATGTCCAGGACTTAGGGAGCTGTGGCAGAGCTTCTGTAGCCTTGTCAATGCCAAGTGATTTTTAGTCATTTTTAGATTTACCTAAGAATCAATTTTTTAAAACTCCGAAGATTATAAGAATTAATCTGATAACTCAACCAAAATCTAATTAAACTGTCGTTCAGAACTGTTACAGCTCAGAACCACTAAAATATGTGAGAGGTCTAAAGCAACTAGCTTGAACAACCTTGAGACCAGTAGTCCCATCACATGGTTGGGCATAGCTCCTGGTTCCATTGTTCCCAACTGAGTAGCAAACATCAAGTCTAGTTATTTGCCCCTACTATCATATTCTTTTGATGATGGAAGCTTTAAAATATGTTTTAATATACACTTCAATAATTCTCACTGCTCTTATTTTTTAGAATCTTTATTCCATATTTCCTTTTTCCAAATGAATATTTTAGCATTTTATTTTTAAATTTCAAATTGATATAAGGGTTGCTTAAATAATACAATCTGCCATATATACTTTATCCATAACAAAAATTACACGTGCTTCAAGTTAGCTCCTTCAGACCTTTCACATATTTTAGTGGCTCTGAGCTGTAAAAATTCTTAATGACAGATTATTTAGATTTTGATTGACTTATCAAATTAACAGAGTGTTTGGAGGTTTTTATTTGATTCTTAGGTGAATCTAAAAAATGATTAAGAATTGAAAATATATATCAAAATTAAAGATACTTTTTAATTATTAATCAGACTACTGTAACAAAAAGATTATTTCCAATTTTGCTCAATACCTTGCAAGCTTCATCCACACGCACCTGCATTTTTTAATGTAGCATAATATACATACCTCTAGTTTGTATTGTTTTCATTAACTGCATCAAAATTTTTCTCCAGGTTGATATGTAATCTACATAATTGTCATTTGGAAAGATTGAAAATATTCTGAAATGTGTCAACATTTATTACATTATTACCTATTACTAGTCACTAAATTTTGTTCTATGTTTTGTACACCACAACACCCTGACCTTCCCATGGCCCCACCCAAGATAACAATTTTTCTAAATGTGGGTCTATCATCCCCATCCATTTCTATTCTTTTTCACACAAATAGAAATGTATGTACTTCTGAGCTGAATTCAGTATTGTTTCACATGTTTTTAAACTTTATCCCTACCCAGTATCATTGTGTATGTATTTCTCTACAACTTAAAACTTTCACTCAAAACTATGTAGTAAGGATCATCTGGGTGCTCTAGTTTCCTAATTTCCACTGCAATATGCCATCTACTATTTGATTATATCATAATTTATTTGCACATTCTTTTCTTGTTGAATACTTAGGCTGTTTATACTTTTTTGCTGTTACAAATGCTATTATTATTCTTGTAAATACGTCGTGTGCTTGTGTAGAAATTTCTCTAAGGTTAAGGATGTAGAAATAGATTGCTGATTCATAGGATATTGTACCTTTAATTTTCTAGTTATTGCCATATTATTGTGAAGGTAGTTATTCCATTTTATTCTCCCATCATAAGTTCTGACACTCTAATAATAGGTATCCTCTGACTTACAATGGTTTGCCAATCTGGTGAATATTTCATTTTGATTTTACATTGCAATTTCCTAATCACTAGAAGAGTTAAGCCTCTTTTGTATATTTATTAGCTATTCATGTTTCCTCCTCTGAAAATTGCATGTATTTTTCCCATTTTTCTGTTGGACTCTATCACGGTTTTCTGATTAATTGGAAGAAGTTTACATATACATGATATCCCCCCTCAGGACCAATCAGAGACAAACAAGTGTCTTTTTCATCTTCCTTAGCTATCAGATGCAGATGTTTATCACACTGTTTTCCACAGAAAATCTACCGCAAGGAATTGCTTTATCCTGAAGCCTCAGTTCCAGCTCCCCATTCACACAGGCCCAAGAATTTGTCACCTATTCCCCATCTCCAATTTCCACTCTAAACGAATGTCTTCAGAATATTCTAGGTTTGTTTAACATTCTGGTTTCCTAAATCATCTTTTTGGCCCCTGCGAAAATTCCCTACTTTCTTCCAAGTTCAACTATGCCTTTCAATGGATAGTTGTATTTTATCCAGCAAAGAGTTTTTCATGATATCTGATTTCTATTTTGCTGGAATTTCAAGTCCTGCCTTTTACATTTGTATCCCATAGTATGGTTGTACCATAATATAATTAACTATTTTCCTGCTAATGCACATTTAGGTTTTTAATTTTTCAGTGTTAACAGAAAGGCCTTAAGAAATCCTGTGACTGTATTATTGTGCCTACATGAAAATCTTTCTATTGCATATATTTCTAGAAGTAGACTGGCTGTTTCAAAGGGTATATACACTTTTAGTTTTCTCATCAAAAATGAGGATAAATTAACATTTCCAGGAACACTAAATGATAGTGACTGGGTTTTCATAGCCTTATCAGTACTAAATCTTACCAATCTTTATCTGAAATTCCTATTAATATTTCTCCTCCTGCCCCTCCTCCCCCTCTTCCTCCTCCCCCCTCTCCTTCCTTTTCCTCCTCCTCTTCCCCCCCCAACTCCTTTTCCTCCTCCTCCTCCCAAATTTCTATTAATATTTCTCCTCCTCCTCCTCCTCCTCCTCCTTCATTGGCTATTGATATGCTTTACTTGTATTTTTATTGTACTGTATGTGTGTGTTTTATTGCTTTGAAAATGTAGTTTTCTTATCCAGGTATTAATCCTTTTCCATAATCTGATTCAAATAATTTCTTCCAGTCTATTTTGTCTTTCAACTTTATCCATAATAAACACCTTTTCCATACAAAAATTTCAAATTCCTGTCACTTCAAATATAACATTTTTACCTTTATTTCCTTTTATTTCCCAAGATAATAGAAACATTACACTATAATTTCTTTTGATTTTTTTAAGTTTTAAAAACCAATCCAGAAGTTGATTTTGTGTGATATAAGACAAATATCAAAGTTTTTTTCAAATCAATAATTAATTATCCCAATATCATTCAATGCTCTGTATTTCCCTCACTAGCTTGAAATCATATTCAAGGTCATATACATAAATGGGTGTATATGTGCATGTATATATATATATACACATACACAAACACATGTATACACACATATATATACACTCATATCATACATATACACATACACACACATATATGTGTGTGTGTGTGTGTGTGTGTGTGTGTATGTGTATGCCTGCATGTGATATGAATTTTTTTCCTCTGGTCATTTAATTGATTTACTTTTTCCTAAGCCAATATCATGTTGTTTGGATTTTTGTGACTTTATAATATATTTTGATTTCTTGTGACTGTGTTTTGATTGTGGTAACATCCCAATCAAAAGAGGAGCCTCCTTTCAAAATTCTCTTGACCATTATTGAGCATGTCCAGGTGTATTTTAGAATCATTATCTGGTCAAGATCCTCCAAAAAGGATTTTATCTTCTTATTTTCTAAACAGACACACATTTTCCTTAACCAAATTGGATGCTAGAAGGATCCTTTATGATTCAATTAGAAGTCCTAAAAATTGAGTCCTCAGGAAGAAATAAAAGGTAATAACAACCAAACACCCACCATGATCACTCGTCTTTCAAAAGCTTAATAAACATTATCTAATTTCTTTCTTTAAACAACCCTGCTAGGGATGCTTTAATAAATTCATTTTAAGAGCGAAGAAACTGAACTTGGAGGAGCTTTATCAGCTAAGAGATACCCAGCTAGAAAGGTAGCAAAGCGGAGATTACAACTGACCCTCAAGCTAAAACACTTAACCTCTAGTTTCTCTTCTCTGTAGAGCAGCAGTTCACAAAGTGCTGTCCCTGGACCAGCAGCAGCAAGATCACCTGAGAATATGTTAGAAATGCAAATTCGCTGGCCACCTGGACCTACCAAATCAGAAAACCTGGGCATAAGATCCAGCAATCTGTGTTGTACAATCACTTCAGGTGTTCTGATGCAGCAAAGTTTGAGAACCACTGATCTAGACTCCAAAGGCTGAAGAGTAATAAGAGGGTACAAGAAATAGTGCATGGAAAAAAATAAAAAATAAACACAGAAAAGAAGAGCACTCACTGAAATGTATGAGAAGAAATGTTACAGACATTCAGGGTTTATTAAGTGACTACTGTGTTGTCAACAACAGCCACTACATGGCTTTATAAGAAATACAAAGCAGAAAGTGCTTAGCTAAAAGGCGTGCCTTATTCTTTTCAGATCAGAAACGCTGAGAAACCACTGAACCAGAGTGTATAAAAATCTAAGAACTTTCATCTTATTTCTCTGAGATTTAAAATCAAAAAATGCATTAGCAATCCTCGGCTAATACATAATTGCCTGTCCATATGCACTTTGATCTCCTTCAGAAGCCAGACCACAAATAGGTCTGAGCACCTGAGTGTGGAAGAAGCTTGGAAAACCCCTGAGAAAAAGAAAACATCTTGAGACATAACAGAAAATACGAGATTGTTGAGAAAGAGCAGCATACAATAGCAATGCAGCTGGAAGGCTGAGGAGACGGGTGAGGGCCAAGGGAACAAAGCAAGACTGACAGGGTGGACGTCAGGGAGGCTGGGCCAGCAGCACCATCTGGGATGGATGGTGAGGTAAGCCATATGCCCTGTGCATTTGGGGCCTTCCACAGCCGTCTCGGTGATTAAAAAGGGAACAAAAATTAACTTTTTTATTACGATTTTTGAATTGCATACATTTACCATTATTTGCAGTAACATACAGTTTGTCCAAATTTTCATTTAGCGAAATTAGCGCATCTAACTAGCTGGATTTGCCCATGCAAAGAGGACTTGGTGGGTTCAGGTGTTGGGCTCTTTGTAAGAATTACCTATTAATTAAGTGATTAAAAATAATTAGCCTTTGGGTTGGGTATCCTGTCAGGATTAGGGATAAATTCTTGGAGAAAACTGAATGTGAAAGGAACAGGCTTGGATAGAACGCATTTAAAATAGTCCCTGTGTCTTTCATCCGGTAGGGAGACTCCTGCTTGGCTTGGAAACAATCAGCCCACAGGATTTTCAAAATCACTCTATGAACAGGAATACTGTTAGTGTCGCAGATCTTCGCCATCCTCTTGGAATTTAAAGCAGCATTCTCAAGGTTTATTATTTGTATTGGTTTTAATAGGATTCTTTTATGAACCTTTTTAATGAGAAGTATTCAATTATTGCTTCCCGAAAACATAGCTATGATATCGGATTCCGCGCTGTGAGGCCTCGTTTGCTTAATGTGTATGTGATCTGAATGGAAAATAAAAGAACTATTAAATAGCCATTACTTTCCTTTACTGTATCAAGCTTTCTTTCTGCTTCTCTTGCTGGATAGTGGAGGTATGCAAACACTCCATCTTTCTACTTTGGGAAAGCCACTGGATTTAAAAAGAAAACCTACTGAAATGTAAAAATCCTTATCAGGTGATGTTTATCAGATAAGGGCTTTTTCAAACTAAAACCTTCTCTCTTTGTTTTAACAAATCAGAAAGGGTTGGGCAGAAGTTTTCTTTTTTTTTCTTTTAAAGATGGGGTTTCACCATGTTGGTCAGGCTGGTCTTGAACTCCTGACCTCAGGTGATCCACCCGCCTTGGCCTCCAAAGTGCTTGGATTATAGGCATGAGCCATCACGCCCAGGTAGAAGTTTTCTAAGCCCGAGGGATAATTAATTAGAGAGGGTGCCCCTGGCAAAGCTCAAAAATTGGAAAACAAATGTGCATGTTTAATATGTAAAGCTCAATCTGGAGTTTAAAACTGGATGCAGCAACTTGGAGTATGTGTCTCAAGGCATGGCTCAAATAGTCTGCTGAAGAATCTAGATGATAACCCTGAAGAAAGAAACTCAAATTGTTAATCCACTTTTAATCACCAATCAGGAGTACTTTTGCAAATAGTTGATAAAACAGACCAGCATGTGACTTGAGCTGAAAGTGTTACATGCCTTTTATGCATCTTTAATTACAGCTATGAAAGCTCTCATGAGCTCATGTGCTAGTAGATAATATTTCATTTTTAGGAATGATGACTAGGAATGTTCAAAACGAAATTATGAGGTTCTAGAATAAGGCCATCCTTGCCATAATGGGTAGGGCAGTGAGAACACATTTATCCTGACAAAATCAAAACTATTGTCATCCACCCTGATATGCAACGCATAATAATCAAACTTCAAACTTGTAGGTAGATGGATGCATATTAACCCCTTGTCACCCAAATATGTGCTACTTGCTACCAAACAACTTCCTATATAACATAAACTGCACTCACAGGAGTTCATTAACTTCCAAGGAGGCCTTTGGTGTTTCAGTCTTATACATGCTAGCACCATCCTCTGAGAGACTGACATAAAACAGAAACTGAACAAATAATACTTTCTTCGAACAAAGACTATATAGGAATTACACCTGCAATAGGTATATTGACATGAATAAACTAGTTCAAATTCTGCAAAGGCAAAGCACCATGTGAAAGTCATAAAGTAGTAGCTTGTGGAAAGTGAGGAGAGGGTTCAGGTGTTAAACCTTTTGGAATAATTAATTAATTAAGCAACCAAGGATAATTAGTTGATTATCCTGTCAACATTAAAGATAAATTCTTTTTTTTTTTTTTTTTTTTTTAGTGTTTAGAGATGGGGTCTCGCTATGTTGCCCAGGCTGGAGTGCAGTGGCTATTCACAGGCGCAATCCCGTTACTGATCAGCACTGGAGTTTTTGACCTGCTCCGTTTCCGACCTGGGCCGGTTCACCCCTCCTTAGGCAACCTGGTGGTCCCCGCTCCTGGGAGGTCACCATATTGATGCCGAACTTAGTGTGGACACCCGATCGGCATAGCGCACTACAGCCCAGAACTCCTCGGCTCAAGCGATCCTCCCACCTCAGCCTCCCGAGTAGCTGGGACTACAGGCACGCGCCACCGTGCCTGGCAGGAATAAATTCTTAGAGAAAACTGACTGTCAAAGGCACAGGCCTTGGATTGAAGGCCTTTAAAACCATCACTACTCAGTGAGGATGTGTGTAACAACAACGGCAAAAAACCATCACTGAGTCTTTTCATTTGGTAGTGAGGTGCCTGCTTGGCTTAGAAAAATTCAGCCCACAAGATTGAGGCAGCTTGATATATGCTGCCGGCACCCTGATTCCTCACCTCCACTTATCTGGCCCATCCCCATTCTTTTCTTTTCTTTTTTTTTTTTTTTTTTTTTTGACACAGATTTTTGCTCAATTTGCCCAGGCTGGAGTGCAGTGACTCAATCTTGGCTCACTGCAACCTCCACCTCCCGGAATCAATTGATACTGTTCATCAGCCTCCCGAGTAGCTGGGATCACAGGTGCCCGCGACCATGCCTGGCTAATTTTTTGTATTTTTAGTAGAGACGGGGTTTCACCATGTTGGCCAGGCATGAGCCACCGCGCCCGGCCCATCCCCATTCTTTTAATCCTAACTGTTGACATCTTCTCAATGGAAGGTAAAGTGCTATACCAATCCAACCTCAAGGTGTCTCAAGGTGTCTCCCTGCCTCGCTACCTCATTTTAACCAGGGTGCCTTCCTCCTTCTTATAGAAGTTCTGGCTCTTGGCCGGGGGTGGTGGCTCACGCCTGTAATCCAAGCACTTTTGAGGCCAAGGCGGGCAGATCACCTGAGGTCGGGAGTTCAAGACCAGCCTGACCAACACGGTGAAACCCTGTCTTTATTTAAAAAAAAAAAACAAAAAAACAAAAAAAAACACAATTTCTGGCTCTAACATAATACAAATGGCAAGTACTATTGGGTTCTTTGCTATTATTATTGTTATTATGATTATTATTGTAATTGTTCCCTGATGGGGTTAAAGAATCTCAATATTTCCCATTATAGTTCTCTCCCTCCTACTGAGCTGGAAATTACCACCTCATTATACCAACTTTTTATTCATCACCAAAGGGATTCTTTGGTATGGGGATATTGTTATTAAAATATATTTTATAACAGCATAATGATTTGGTTAATATGATTATCCTATTTAAATTGAAGGAGGCCAAGAGATGCCATGTAATTTCCTACAGTTAAAACCAAGTTAGAATATATATGCCCTGAGTTTCTTGCCAGTAGTCAAGCCAGCTATAAAATAAAAAAAACAGTGCCAGCCAAAAAATACTTATTCTAGAGTAAGGTGAATTTATATCAATAAACTTTCCTTATTATTTTGACTGAACATTGCACCTTAACACTCATTCTTCAGCTACTAGACAATTCTATTGCCATTGAAAAGCCTCAACAGGAAGGGAAATGCCCCATCATCAAGAATGTGGCCCAGTTTAACCAACCTTTATTGAACACACACCAGTAAAAAGGTACCCAAGCCCGTGGATGTGCAATTTTTTCAAAACTGAACAAAGCTTGTCCCTGCTCTTAAACAGTTTCCAAGATGGTCACATGTTTTCATTTTTCCCAGTATTGGAGCAAGTCCCTCAAATTACTCACCCAGTCTGTTAACACCTGGTACAAGCACCCTTTCAGGTAAATAGGCTAAGGGATGCCTATGATCCACCCATCAGCCTCCGGGACACTGATCTTTTTCATATTCAAATCCCTGAGCTCATCCTTTTCTGTTCCCACTTTGTCTAGTGACAACAGGAGCAACCAACCAATCTCGTTATACTCATTAGTTTGCCAAAAGTGTTACAAAGTATCATATAAACAGTCACTCCAATCTTTACATCCTATAAGTGGTTAAGAGTATCAAATGGTGCTATTCTGTATATCGCTCTCACCAGAGCACAGCATGGACTATCAATGCTGTCTTTACTACTGGAAATAGAGTTATGAGCATCTCTAAATCCAATTACATTAGAGAGCCAATTCCAGAAACTCCGGAACCAATTCAGAAAGCTCGTTCTTAAGATTCTGTTCCTCTAGACTCCATACCAAAACGTGTATTAAGGTTCTCTAGAGAACAGAACTGTATGTGTGTGTGTGTGTGTGTGTGTGGTGTGCACACACATGCATGTATGTGTGTAGAGAGAGAGAGATTTACTATAAGGAATTGGCTGATGCCATATGAGGGCTGACAAGCCCCAAGATAATGCAAGCTAAGAGAGTCAGCAAGCTCAGAGAGGTGATGGTATAGCTGCAGTCCAAGTCTGAAGGCCCAAGAAGCAACAGAGCTGATGGTATAAGTTTTAGTCTCGAGTTCAAGTCCAAAGGCAGGAAGAGACTGATGTCCCAACTCAAAGGAAGTCAAGCAGAGAGAGTGAATTCTTCCTCACTCAGCCTTCTCTTTTTATTCAGTCATCAACTGATCAGATGAGGTCTGGGGACTTTGTTCAGGGCAATCGGCTGTACTCAGTTTACAAATTCAAATGTTAATCTTATCCAGAAATACGCTTACAAACACACATAGAAAAAATGTTTAAACAAATATCTGTTTGTTTAACAAATATCTGTGGCACCCTGTGACACAAAATCAATCATTACAACACATTTTAGATTCATCCATATTAGTTTACAGTTTACCATCTCTGTGTTCTGTTCTCTGAAGAGCAGCTGAGCAGAAATTCTCCAGATGTTAATATTACCAAAAAAAGTTCTACACTGAAACAAAATCAGATCAAGCAATAATTTTGGATGCCAAATATGCAAGATGCATGCTCAGCATCAACAGTTCTTCTGTGCTGATGCAATTATATATAAATCATAAATATAGGTTTTCTGCTCCTCCCATTCTACAGACAGCCACATTTTGTGCAGTGCCAGCCATGTCCCTGAGACAGCATGGTTGAAGTGAAGGCCACAGTAAACAGATTTGTCCTTATTGGGTGCCTGGTCACTAGAACTACTTTTAACTCTGGCAAAGTGAATATTGTTACCTTCAATGACCTCTTCATTCACTTCACCTACATGGTCCACATTTTCCAGTGTGATTCCACCCATGGCTCCACCCACCATCAAAGCTGAGAATGGGAAGCTTGTCATCGATGGCAATCTCATTGCTATCTTCCAGGAGCAAGATCCCATCCAAATCGAACAGGGAGGTGACAGTGCTGATTATGCTGTGGAATCCACCAGCATCTTCACTGCCTTGGAGAAGGCTGGGGCTCACTTAGAAGGGTCCTGATTTCTGCTCCTTTTGCTGATGTCCCCATGTTTGTGATGGGTGTGAATCATGAGAAAAAAAAAAAAAAACCTCACAGTCATCAGCAATGTTTCCTGTTCCATCAACTGCTTAGCACCCCCAGCCAACATGATCCATGACAACTTTGGCATCATGGAGGAATTCATGACCACAGTCCATGCCATCACTGTCACCCAGAAGATGAAGACAGCCCCTCTGGGAAACAGGCATGACAGCTGTGGAGCTCTACAGGACATCATCCCTGCAATTAACTAGTGCTGCCGCAGCAAGGACATCCCCACACTAAATGAGAAGCTCACTGGCATGGCCTTCTGTGTCCCCCTGCCAACATGTTGGTTGTGGACCTGATCTGCCATCTGAAGAAACCTGCCAAATATGGTAACACCAAGAAGGTAATGAAGAAGCATCGAAGGGCCCCCTCAAGAGCATCGTGGGCTACACTGAGCACCAAGTTATCTCCTCCGACTTTAACAGTGACACCGACCCTTCTACCTTTGATGCTGGCGCTGGCATTGCCCTCAACAACCACTCTGTCAAGCTTATGTTCTGGTATGACAATGAATTTGGCTAGAGCCACAGGGTGGTAGACTTTATGGGACACATGGCCTCCAAGGAGAAAGAGCCCCCTAGACCAGCAGCCCCAGTGAGAACACGACAGGAAGACAGAGGCGCTCAGCTGCTGGCAAGTCCCTGCCACACTCTGTTCCTGACCGTGCTGAGACTCTCCCTTCAATACAGTTTCCACACCCGACCCCCTGAAGAACGGGAGAAGCCCAGGGAGCGCCACCTTGTCAGGTACCATCAATAAAGTCCCCTGTACTCAATAAAAGAAAAAAAATCATAAATATAGTGGCATTTTACCTTCAGCCTGAGGTTTTACATCCTTTCTGTTTAACTATATATCTACTCAAGTAACACACTGAGAGAGCATAAAGATAGGCCTCTTCCAGGAAGTCTTTACTGTCCAGTTTTACTCCAGATGCATTTTCTCATGACTGATTCTCTTCCCCACTGTTCTGTAAACTCTTTGAGTTCCTTACTCAATTTTAATCACTTTTGGATAGGTCTTCAATATCCTAAGCAGAGATGGGCAAATAGTAAAGGCAAAATTAAATAAATAAGTACTTTTATGTCTTTTATGTATATTAATAGTGCATAGATATTATTAGTTTTTTACTTCTGGCGTGAAACCTCTACCTCATTGCTTGACAGACATGCCTGATATGTACACGGCCTTATCCTTGGCTCCCCAGTTATTTTTATAGATTTCTTGTCTCCAACCAGAGAGTAAATTCCTCAAATGTCAGGGATCATAACCTCCTCTTCTTTTGAATGGTGTTTCTAAGCCAAAACTGTAACTGCTCAATAAAAGTTAGGTGAATCATACACCTTTGTATTCATGGTTGAATAAACGAAGGAATGAATGACTGCCAAACCCTCTGATGTCTCTGTTGTATCTGATCTTCTAAGTCAGAGGTGGGATAGGGCATCTCATGTCTAGCAATAAAGAAGTTGCTCCACATATAGAAGTTGAAACAAAAATCTATTTTGAAAAAATTACATTTCAAAACAGTGTAAATAAGAATGTTCTTGGAAATGGTGTTCTTTAAAATGCTATGTTATTCAAATCAACTCTCAGTTATTCAGGAGCTAATTATTCAAGGGTTGTGACCCAAGAATTCAATACTTATCCAAGTGGCCTCTTACTGGAGGTGATCAAATACGACGTCTCTAGAAAGGCACCACCTTTGTACCTCTCTTGAAAAAAATTATTTGAACACAAACAGAAGAAGAGATATAATTAACACTCAGGAACAGAAAAGTCAGCATAAAAGAATAGGCAGTGAACATGGAGACCAATTAAAATCAGATATCCAAATAATTGCAAATCTAGTTATAAAACTAAAGGTAAATGTCAAAAAGAAAGGTTTCTTAATGAAACAAAGTCTCATTTATAAAATAGATCCAAACTCCAAGATTTGATTAACAAAGACAAGTAATAAGGGAAGAATATAAGCCCTCTTGAATAAAGAGGTTTCAAAATAAACTATTTCACTCTTGATTTTGATAATTACAGAAAATAATAATGAATGGTTCAGGAAAGTTTACAAATAACCACATATAAAATAAAATCAAGATGTGCAACTTCTAAAAGATTGAAGAAAAAGAAAGGAAGTCGTTGATTTGTGTTTGCTTATCAAATATATTTTGAGCAGCCTCTGTTTATTGACATTGCTCTGGTTTGTGTATAAACAGCAGTGATTTGCAACCTAGAAACCCAAGGGGTTGATAATATCTCTTCAAGTGAATCTAAAAATAACTCAGAAAAAAAATACATTGTTTATAAGAAATAGTCGTAAAACAAACAAAGCCAAAAGACTGAAAACTCAAAAGTTTATGCAAAGACCCACGAGACTTTGAAGGAGGAGCCCGCAACTCTGACCTACCTACTGGGTTGTAGACTTTCTGGATGACCCAGCTCTGCCCATTCTCCAGCCTCATCTTGCGTATCTCTTCCAATTAGTCAAAAGGCTCAACTCTAGTGGCTCGTAAGGATGCAGCACATTCCCTGGTTAAGTATGTTTTTGTTTATTAGAGTGACTGGAGGTCACTATTAACATTTAATGGGTAGAGCTAGCATGGTGAAGAAACTTTCTTCATTCCACACAACTTTAGAATAGCCTACTAAACATCCATGTCAGTTAAAACAGCTCTTCCAAATGTATGGCCAGAACTTGATTATATTTTTATATTTAACAAATAATTTCTGCAGGGGTTTAATATAAATGACTTCTGTGTTAATGAAGGGAAGAGGTATTTCATTTTATTCAGAAACTTATCAAACATTGTTCCTCACATAGGAATATCGTGTCACCGATAGCAACCCAACTCATGAAATACAACTTACCAACCAACATAACTGAATCAGTCTATGCTGTGCTTCATTCATAGTGATTTGATGTTTGGATTACAAACATCTGACAACTTCATGATACCTTCTAGAATATTTGTGGCCAAGAATTCACACATTAAAACTCTTATTAACTTGCAATATATTTATTGACTTTATTTTTTTGTATTCCAGTTAAGGCATTATATTGATTCTTTTTGAAATTATGTATTTAAGTGCATGTGAATTTCATTTCAGGATAGTAAAAGGGATACTGTAAAATACTTGTTATAAATGGATTCCACATTGGCTTCACTTAAAATATTCCAACATGCCAATGTTTTTCCCAGGTCAACGTTTTCATATAGGTAAAGTTCACTGCCCTCTACACTTGATTCCAATCCTAAAGATCTCAAAACCCTCACTTCTCTGTCTGGAGGCTGTCTCCTTTGGCTTTTTTCCTCAGCTGTTCTATCATGGACAAAATGTCACCTCTGCTAAGAAGACTTCCCTGACTCCTCAGCCATTGTGTTTCCTCTGTCGCCTTCCATATTTTCACTTTGTTTCTTTCAGAGCTCCTATCATCAATGCTAATTATTATTATGCTCACTTATATACTTAATATCCATTTCTCCCAATAAGAGCAATACCAAGTCTTTTTCGTTGTTATTGTTCACCACTACATAGCCAGAGTCTTGCACACGGCCTAAAACACGATGAGAGGTCAATAATAACTGGTCGAATGAATGAAAGCTGATAGAAATTCAAGGAAAAGATGGAAAAAAACCTCCCAATTGTATAGGGTAAATTTAAACACAGTTCCCAATCTTGGAGCAAATCAGTAGGCAATAAATAAGTGCAAAATCTGGTTAATAGGATTAACAAGATTGCTTTCAGAGACAAACACTAAGTTTTTAAAAATACATTTATTTATTTAATAACTTCAACTTATTTTACCTTCATAAGGTACATGTGCAGGTTTATTACCTGGGCATTTTGCATGACACTGAGGTTTGGGATACAACTGATCCCATCACCCAGGTACTGAGCACAGTACCCAACAGTTAGTTTTTCAACATGTATATTCCATCCTCCCTCTAGTAGTCCCAGCGTCTATTGTTGCTGTCTTTATGTCCATGAGGGTTTAGCTTCCACTTATAACTGAGAACATGAGGTGTTTGATTTTCCTTTCCTGCACTGATTCACTTAGAATAATGGCCTCCGGGTTCATCCATGTTGCAGCAAAGGGCATGATTTCATTCTTCTTCATGGCTGTGTAGTATTCCATGGTATATATGTACCACATTTTCTTTATCCAGTCTGTTTATGGGCATTTAGGTTGTTTGCATGTCTTTGCTATCGCAAATAGTGCTGTGATGAACTTACAAGTGCATGTGTCTTTTTGGTAGAACAATTTATTTTTCTTTGGCTACATACTCAATAATGGGATTGCTGAGTCAGTTAGTAGCTCTGCTTTAAGTTCTTTAAGAAATCTCCAAAGTGCTTTCCACAGTCATCGAACTAATTTGCAGCTTGCCAATAGTGTATAAGCATTCCCTTGCTCCACAGCTTTGCCAGCATCTGTTGTTTTTTTGACATTTTAGTAATTGCAAACCACCATGGCACATGTTTACCTATATAACAAACCTGCACATCCTGCACATGTAGCCTGGAACTGAAAATTTAATTTTAAAAAATTACAAAAATTAAATTAAAGGCCACATTATAAATTGCAACAGAAGAAACTAAGAAGTCTCAAGAGAAAGGTGTGGTGTCCATATTGATTTTTAACATTCGCACAATTTCATCATTTGAAAAAAGTCTGGAGGATTTGAATCTTGGTCTTTATGACTCTAGTGGTGATAAGCTGAAGAAGACATAGCATAGAGAAGCCCTAGTTCCAGTGATGGATATAAATATTGGCTGATGATGTATTCTTAAGGTCTGTTTTCCTGCAATGATAGATTAAAAAGTTGAGTGCGCTTCTCAGAGACTTTAAGACACAGGTGCAAACAACCATGAAAACTTGGGGGTATAAATAGTATGCTCTTTGAGATTACTGAGTTGGCATTAGAAGAAGCCTTCTAAGTGATTAGTCACTAGCAATGGAAGTCAAAGAGTGTGTTGAACTGTTAACATTTACTTTTGCAATTGGGTGAATATTCCAGTAACTTTTGTTTTTTGATTGTAAATAATAAAACCCACTTAATCCAAAAAGGACAAATAACGAGTAAAAGGGACAAAATGTTATGAGGACCTCGAGGCATGCCATGGAATCAAAGGCCTATCAATGGCATTAGCAAAGACTAGGAACATCAGAGGAAACCCACCCAAAACCAAGACAACTGTTCTTCTGGTCTCTCTTTCATACTCTTGCTCTTATTCTGTCCATCTGTGTGGTCTCCTCACTTCATCTATCAGCATGTGTTTTTATAGTAGAATGATTTCTATTCCTTTGGGTATATACCCAGCATGTTGGCTTCATATTTATGTTTCTTTGACGCCAATGTGACTCAAAATGGCCAGCACAATGCAAATTCCTCCCTCTCTTCAGAAATTCCTGTTACTCAATTAAGACAACTGAATAAATCAACTAGCATTTCTGAATCTCAACTCCACATTCCTGGAAGAAAGACTAAATTGGCCTACCATATTCAGAAGTTTACCTCTAGTCTGATCTGCTATGGCCCAAGAGGAAGAGTTGTGTGCACTGTCGTTAGGCCTGCCCATGTGGGTGGGTAGTGATAGTGCAGCTCTAAGGGAAAGGGGGTTGTGGCTGGCCATATGCCCTAAAAATGCATCTACTAGACTGGAGATTTTTAAGTTAAAGACTATAAAGTTAGAGAATAGATCAAACTTGTGCTCATTTTTATGAAGAAAGCCTGGGTATAAAGGAAAATCTCCTGAGTCGTTCCCAGAAAACACAGAATAGTCAAAAAAAAAAAAAAAAAAAAAAGAAAAGAAAGAAAGAAAGAAAAAGAATTCTGCATCTCCTTCTCTACTATTTGACTTTTTTACAAGTAGTCAGCTAAGTTCAGCTAGAAAACCTTTTGCATTACTCAATGCTTGAAAATAGCACAGAGGAGAACTTTTCAAAATAAGAGACTTCTCCAGTCTCTGAAAAGTATTTCCCAAAGAATTTATCAGTTTCTGGTTCTGATGAGCAGTTAGACTGTTACCTTGACACTCACTCTGGGCAGTTGTGCCAAATTAGATGTCTTTCATATCTTTACATCTACTGCCCACATATTTTAGTTGAGAATTAATCAGACAAGCTCTTGGAATTAAAATATGGTCCATAGCAGGAGAAAAGATTCTTTCCTCATTATCTGTGGATGTTCTCTCTCCCTCAATAAGTTAGTAGGTTTTCCGAAATGAGATATAGCTTCCAACTTTTGCCTACATTTCTGAAAGCTAAAAAAAACACGTTAGTAGCTAAATCAATATGTTATCTGTACAGGTAAGACCAGGAAGTAGTGTGGAATAATGTGGCAATTTGTATCAGCTTCAGCCAAAAGTAACTTGTAAAATAAGATGAGGGGGAAGAAAAGAACTGATAAGCACTAACAGTGAACAAACATTATATAGCATATTTTTGAGTCCTAATTTTGTAGCTATCACAACTTTTATAATTAAGTCAAACAAAGATCTTCTACTGAAAAACTTTTTTTGGCAACTTTTGTGGTTACAAATGTTTTCTTAGAAATAAGCCTGCATCTTCCACTACCAGGTTCTAATACAAGTAACTGTGTAATCATTGCATTGAGCAAGTTAAGACTCCAAAGGCACAACAGAAAATAAACGTATTTACTGCCACTGCTATTAAAGCTTGCTCTGAGGAGCTGGTTCTTTCCTTTTCATGCCCCTATAAACACTTGGAAAGTCCCCATGACTTTTCTCTTTATACTCATGATCATACGTATCTCTCTCTTCTTCCCCACCTGGCACTTTCCTCCCAGTCACTCACTAGGCTACCTCTGCTGCCTCCAGGTTAAGGATGGAGAAAGAGAGGAGGCGAAGGTCAAGAAAGATCTCATTTTCATTGGTACTGTCATGGCAATATAATTTTGATGCTGTCTGATCTTGGCAGAAATTTAAAGTTGGACTTTCTCTAAAAAACCACTTTGTGGATTCCTGGAAGCCCCCTGACATCCTACCATTGTCGGATTTCTTGCTGGTACTTCTCTTGACATCCCAGTCTCCTTCTTCTGTGACACTCTGGAGCACGATCCAAGACAACTCCTCCTGTGTGACCTTATCCAGCTCAGAGAAAATAACCACGCATCCTTAGCTAGACCAACTCTAAAGGAGCAAGTAGCAATGGTCTGGTGAAATGGCAATAAAAGCCCAATTTCTGAGCAGGTCAGTGCCACTGTAACTACCTCTTTTCTCACCACCACAGACACAGGCAGATAACCGTAGTCTCCAGCTATGTAGATATGTTTTTGAATAAGCCAGACAGCAACTTTAAGAAAAGCATGTCTAGCTCTCAACAGTGGTTCAGTCCACTAAAACCTCTTTCCCTCAACTTGAAAAGAGAAACAAAGCACCCCCTTTACTCCTACCATACGTAACTGGGGCGAGTCCAAACACCCTCAGGGCCCTCTCCAAAAAAAATCATCTTCAGGACTCCAGGTGAACCCCTCTATTCCTTTGAGGAGGAAGAGTTGCTAATGGTTGCCTGACTGGATTTTGAATACTCCCTTGGAAGTCTTTCTCGATGTTTTCATGCCTCACAAATGCAGAGTAGCTGGCTGTCCACGCTTGGAGTGTGCAGCAGAAAGTGAAGCTGATTTAGTTTCATTGTACATTGTGCTACCCATGGGACCACAGACAACATGGACAATGCTTCTTCCACAGGAAAGCCTTTCAAAGGCCCTTCGAAATAAGGCTCAGGGTTCTTTAGAGTTTTCAGGTACTTCACACCCATTACAGTATTTGAAACTCCTTTGTAAAACAGGAAGGATGGGTGCTAAATGAGGCCCTCAAAGAGGTAGAAGTGACTTGTTCAGAGCTCTGTACTATAAAGTTCTGACTATGAATCTGGCGCCCAACCATGAGCTGAAAAAAATTGTAAAGTAAGCAGAATTGTTTGATAAAATAGAATTAAAAGCCCAATTTTTGAAGAAGATACTATAGGACTACGAAGAGCCCTTGGAAAACAACCCCACCTCTCTAGTGATTCCTTTTAGGAAGTCCAGGTATGCATGTTTTGAATAAGCTTTCCAGGTGATTTTTTTTCCTGTATATATACTTCTTTTCCCTCTCTTCCCATTTCCTTCCTCTCTACCATTCCCACTCCACTACCTCTCCAAGAATCACGACCCTAACAGGTCTAAGAAAATAGTGGTAGTGATTTAAGACAGTTAACCAAAAGCCAGTTGACACAAAACAGTATTTGCAACCCAGAAGCAACTAGTTGTTTGTATACACAGCCCACAGTCACCTGCCAATCTCTGAGCTTTGCCCATCTATTAGGTTGAAGATGTGTAGAGAATTCAGGAATGGTGAGCCAATAAAAGGAAAAAAGGGCCAGAGTCCATGCTATGGCCATTTATCATGATACACTTAACTACCAAGCACTTCTTAAATTACTACCTAAACTCATAAACCAAACTACATCAAAGATAAAGAGGTAGCTGCCTATGACCTTTCTCCTGTCCTTATATTTAATTTCCTTCTGTTTTTCTCTTTCAAATTTTTTTCCTGCCAACTTGCAGCATTAAAAGAGATTGAGGAAAGCGATCCTAAGAAATAATATAGGTGTAAAGAATTATGTTTGACTTAGGGATTCCTTGACGCACAAATCTTAACTCTGTCAGAATATTCCGAACACATAGTGATTGTTGCAAAAGACCTGAAGAAAGAATGGGAAAGAGTAATTTAATTTGGTGTGTGTGCAATAGAGAGAATATATCAAGTTATAGGAGAGGAGAGGTAAAAGAGAATGATGTCAGTAATTATGCAATAAATATGTAAGAATTCAGTACCTGGAAATGGAATGATACCCAAACAAAAAATCTAAAATATGAGCCACTGATTCTGGGACTGGGCAACAAGAAGCAGCTCAAAGGGCCTAAGGAGGCTGGCGGTGGGAGTTTGAAGAGGGTGAAAAGGATAACTTGTGGAAAGTTTGGCAACACTGACACCTATGGTCATGTGGAAAATAGAAAGGATGACTAATGAATTCAGGAATCTGCTCTGGGGAGACTGCCCTGCAGAGGGTAGGTGACAACTTGCTTGTAGATGTCTATGACAACGGGCTAGAGAAGACTGACAGGCTTAAAAAGGAACTATTAAGTATTCCATAAGAATTCAGAGGAAGTGTGAAGAAGCTAGGACTTCCTTAGTTTGAAAGTTAAAAAGTATTCCTTATGCCCAGTCTCTCCCAGCAAAATATTCAAGGCTAAGCTCAAATCCAGAGTGCCATCAGTAAAGCACGACTTCAGGTTAAAGATTTCAAGGCATGGGTGTAAGACCATTCAGAAATACTTAAGTCCTAGTAGGATTTCTAAATCTCTTGGGTATACTTCATAGACCGTCTCAGTTAAGCAGCTGGACTTTTCAGAATCATCAGGTTCACAGCTGCCAAAGGTAGAGAAGGACATATCTAAGAAAGACATATTGGTATGGCTTTTGTCTAAAGAGGTTTATTATAAAATAATGCCTAACAAATTCATAAAGTTTATAAAACAATGTTATTCACTTTAGCTGAAAGAGACAAACCGTTCAGAATGAAAAGATACCACTGGATCCTAACCTTCTTTGGGCAGGAAGTAGGCTGAGAAAACTACTCAGCTCTAAACACAGGTCACAGAGAAAAGGAAGGATAATTTTGGCATAACCAAAAGCCCCGAAGATTGAGCTGCGAGCCATGGAAAAGTCTTCCCAAGGAGAAGGCCAAGACCATAATCAAGGAACTGTCAAAACATGCTTGACTAGACTTTAGAATTGCTAGGGCCTAGTGACTACTACGTGTCTACCGTTTCTTTTTGAAAAGAGGTGTCCATTGGGGTTCCCCTATCTCTGAGCTGCCACGTGTATTGTGGAGGTTAGTCTCTTGAGTTCACAGGTCTTCAGATGGAAAATAACTGTACTCTATGAACTGTGCTTAAGGACCCTCATCTGTACCTTGCCTTAATTTAGAAGATGAGATCCTGGACTTTGAGCTGATAGGAGGTGAGCAGATAGTAAATATTTTAGACTTGCAGGCCGTAAGGCATCTGTCACAATTATTCAACTCTGCTGTTACAGAATGAAAGCAGCCCCAGACAACATATAAATTAAAAGGCATGTCTGTGTTCCTGTAAAACTTTATGAAAATAAGTGGAAGACCATAGTCTGCCAATCCCTGATGTAATGGGATGACGTTTTGGTGATCTAGGACAAGACTAGTTTGTATATGAGAGAAATATAAATCATTTCTCACCAAAGGGTAAATTATGGAAGACTAAAGATGGCCACAAATCCTTTGACACTCCTCTCTGAGAATTTGGACAGACTCTGGAACTGCTTTGACCAATTAAACACAGCAAAAGTGACATCATGCTGGTTTCCTCACCCCTAAGACACTGGCAGCTTCCTCTTCCTATCTCTTGAAACTCACTCTTGGAGTCCTGAGTGTAAGATTCCAACTACCAGCTGGAAAGACCATATGGAGAGACCTTCAGCTCATCTGGTGAGGGAGAGGGGCTCAGCAAAGTCATTGTGGTCAAGATACTAGGCAGGTGAGTAAAGCTGCCTTGGAATCTCTAGACCCAGCTAGCTACCAGTTAAAAACTACCAAGTGACCTCAGTCAACACAACATGGAGTAGAATAATCACCCAACTAAGAACTGTTCAAATTATCAACCCACAAAGTCATAAGAGAAGTAAAAGCAATTGTATTTTAAGCCACTAAGTTTGAGAGTGTTTTATTGCAAGAAATAGGTCAAATGCACGGATACACATACATATGCATCCACCCCAATATTAGGAATGGTTTAGGGATTATGGGGAATGTAACTTTGAAGTTTTCTCTTGTTTTGTTTTTCGTGATTTGCTGCATTTTTCAACTTTTAAAAAACGAGCTTGAAAGTTTTCTTCCTGACCAAAAAAAAAAAAAAAAAAGGAAAAAAAAAATTGAGAGGAAATCTGGACTCAAATAAACAGATATATCATGGTCAAAATGATCCTTAAGAGAGAGCAATTATCTTTTCGGCTCCAGTAGAAGAGCCAGGCAAGGAGGCTGAAACTGAAACTTTAACAGATCCCAGAGGAAAGCTGATTAGGATCTAGCTGTGAAAATGGAGGAAAAGAGGCAGATTTTTTTAACGTTACCTAAGAATATGAAACTTGCTACTCTCACCTTCTGCATTTCATCATAGAGCTGTAAAAAGATCACAAGAATTGCACCCAATAGCAGTAAGACTGTTTCTCCATTTTTCTGTCTCCATCCTAAATTTAAGAAAGGAATAAGTGTATATAAGAGCAGGCACATTTTTGCATTTCATCAGACTCACAGGAACAATATTTGTGTTTTGTTTTTTTCAAAATTGATTCCTTTGTTTTAATAGTCTTTAAACATTGGAGTGTCCCAAAAAGTAGGCCACCTGCTTTGATCTACAAAAGGCCCCGCCTCCTAAACCCAGTTTACCATTGTTTTAAAACACGCATGCCAAACTGAAATTTCTTAGGAGACATTACGTATTTCTGCTGCACATTATCAAAGGTCATGGGCTGCCTCCTAATAGATATTCTAGGGATATACTGACCATATCCAACATGACTTTTTTGGCAGGAGAGACAAGCTGTTCTCTTCAGCAAAATGTCCAGGCAATCTATACCCTACTTACTATATTCTAATAAGCCATCTAGGACACTTGTCAAACAAGTAATTTGTATTCTAAGACATTAAATTTTAAAGGCAAATATTTGACCCAATTTGCAGCACCCCAATTTTTTCAAATGTTGCATCTCTTCTTTTCTCCATCTGCACTTACACAATAACAATATGGAGAATCTGTACAACAGGTCGCTTATTGATATGCCTTGGAAGTTTAAATTTCTGCTTTAATTCTCCAGAAACAGAGAGAGGAGACATCTTAATGAAGGACAGCAGAACACATGAGAAACTAATGAAAAGAACACGATGATGCCCCAGAGATGCCTAATACATTGTGAATTCCATTATAAATAAAATCTGATTATTTTTAGTTTCTTGTCAGATGTATCCTCTAAGCTTGTCTTTCATTCCTGCTGCAGGAAATTCTTTACTGACACTGAATTGAAAAAATGATTATTTTCCCCAACTCATGGCTTTGTGTTTCTGGAAAGATGATTTTCAGCATGCAAATTGGATGCATCCAAAATCATTCTGATGCAAGACCAGAGCTTCACAACTCTTTTTACAATTTCAAAATGAGTTTGCCGCCCAAAGGAAAACATAAAACACACCAAAGCTAGAGAAAGACAGTAGCATCTCTAAATAGCCTAGAAATTTCTCCCTGCCTGATGAACTGCTTTTATTAGAGTTTACTGTTTCTCCTCAAATTTGAATGTATGTTTCTAAAAATGAAAATATGGTGAAAGGACCAAAGGAAAGAAGTTGACAACCGTAACCACAATAGCACCCAGCCCGAACCAACAGCAATAGAACAATGAACCTGGAAAGATGTTATTTATATAATAACGATAGTAAATAATTACATAATACTTACTATATGCCAGGTACTACTGTAAACCCTTAGTGTATAGTGATTCATTTAATCTTCACAACAGGAGTAACTTTTATTTCCATTCTGTAGGTAAGGAAATTGAGCCACAAAAAGGTTTAAAAAATTGCCCAAAGGGTGGAGCCAGGATTTAAACACAGGCAGCTCTGGCTCTAGATTCTAGGCTCTAACAACAATACATCAGTGCCTAAAACATCCAGTTTAGGGCAACTAAGAATGTCCTATGAGTCTCGAAGAAATTGCTAGGTCTGTTTTCTTGGAACAGTAAGGCCAGAGAGAGAGAGACAGACAGAGAGAATAGATACACCGTCCTTTCTCATCTCTTCAAAAGTCTTCACAGCTTCTTAAGGGTAGTGAAAAAAAATGTTTTTCAGGGAAGGTTGGTGTCAGGGGAATGATAAAAACAGCAACACTGCCCAAAGCTCCATAAATTACTGCTGGGAATTCAACAAGAAAGCATAATAGTCCAGTTTCAACCATCTCTCCTGCTACTTTAATAGACCAAGATGTTTAGATGAATTTCTTTCAAGTTTTTATAGAAAAACTAGGTTTACAAACAATCTGTTTGCAGGAAAAAAAAATACAATGAAGAATATTCTTGTGTTTTGATGGTAAATGTATTTTTGGTTGACAGGAATTTTTGTCATTGAGAGTCAATAGGGAACCCATGGAAGCTATTCAATGTCCAAAAGAGCCATTGAGTTATCATATAAAAGCTGTAACTCATCAAGACAGACTAAATGTGATGAATTGTATACTCTACTAGGGATTTTTGTCAACATGATGAACTTAGGAAGATGTCTGCCTGAATACATACTGTTTTCGTAGTTAAATAGAAATCACAAGTTTCAAAAGGAAAGCATGCCCACATCTGTCTTTTCTCAAGGCAAATTTTTTTTTCCTCAGGATTTCATTTGCTTCAATTTATTATTTTTCTGGAAAGGAGAAATATGAAATCTGATAATGCATTGTTAGAAATAACATTTAATTCATTTTATTTAAAAACTTTCATTTACTTATTTCTCTGCCTGAAGTCTACTTTATTAAAGAATTTTAGAGCCTAGTGAATTTTTTTTTCTTTTGAGACAGAGTCTCACTCTGTTGCCCAGACTGGAGTGCAGTGGCACAATCTTGGTTCACTGCAACCTCTGCCTCCTGGTTCAAGCAATTCTCCTGCCTTAGCCTCCCGAGTAGGTGGAACTACAGACACATGCCACCATGTCTGACGAATTTTTTTTATTTTTAGTAGAGATAGGGTTTCACTGTGTTAGCCAGGATGATCTCAATATCCTGACCTTGTGATCTGCCTGCTTTGGCCTCCCGAAGTGCCGGAATTACAGGCATGAGCCACTGTGGCTGGCCCTGGTAAAATTTCATATAGATGTTATTTATTCACCCAGAACACACTGATTAAGCATTTACTATGTGTCAGGAACATTTCTAAGAGATAGAGTCCAATCTCATTTGAGAGATGGGGAAAAGAGAGCCAGAGAAGGAAATTGCCAGTTACAGGTGAAGCCCAAAACTAGCAGAGATGCTTAATTTTGAAGGCAATTTTTCTACATCTTCTGATACTGCCTCGCAAGGGTGAAACTGTACTAGGTGCTGTGTGAGACACACAGCACACAATAAGAAACTTCCTTCCAAAAATCTTTTAATATAATTGTAGAAATAGAGGCCTATTAAAAGTAAAACCATAATACCAGAAGTAAGTACCATTAAAGGCAGCAATATAGAGATAAATGGTTGTCTCACAGAGATTGACATCACTTATTCTGCTTACTCTTCCTAGATCCTTCGGGAAGAAGAGAGCACCTGCTTGGCGGGGCAGGTACCGGGCTAGACACATCACTCATAAGATAATTTTGTTTTCACAAGGATACTGAGAGGAAAATATTATTCTCAGTATATGTTCAGGAAAATGAGACTTGCAAGTAATGATATTATCTAAGGTCATATAGGTGGTTGTAGAATTGGAATTCGGCCCATGATTCTCTTACAGACAAGCCCAAGCTCTTTCTATTGCAGGACCCCACATCCCTTTACAACACATACATGCCAACTGGCAGTTTCCTTTCCTGGTTATAGCAGACAGAAATGGAGGCTGCAAAGCATGATGGGAAGTGGTAGCTGCAGTGCACAGCATCTTTGGCTTCTTCTAGAAGCCACGGCAGTCTGGGAAATGGCATTAGGCACCATGGAATGCTGTAGCCGGCACTGCTCTTTCTGCATGCTACAATGCGCAAGGCAAAGTAAGTTTTTATATGTGTGGTAATTTGAATTATAGTCCAGCAATTCTAGGTCTCCTCCCCCAACTTCCATAGGAAGAATATCTTCACTTCACTTAGCTTGGGCTTGGTCATGTGACTCACTTTGGCCAATTCTCATTGCAGATTTGATGATAGCAGATTTGACACAGAGATTTGAAATGTATTTACATGGTTGGGCTTGTACCATCTGGCTTCCACCATCACCATGAGAAGAACATGATCCAGTTAGAGGAAGAGAAATACATGGACCCTGTCACCGGCCCCCCTTCCCACATCTACATGTAGCCAAGATCAGAAGTGAACAATGTTATTTGGAGCCACTGCGATGTGGGGTGGCTTTTAAGCTGCAAAAACTGATTGATTCCCTAACTTAGGCCAAGATTCTAACTCATTGAGATTTGCCTCTCAATAACTTCTTTAACTTTAGCCATTTTATGAAACTTTGCATGTTGTATCATAATTTGATACTCTAAGGCAGGGGTCCCCAGGACCAGTACCAGTCAGTAGCCTGTTAGGAACTTGGCTGCACAGCTGGAGGTAAGCAGTGGGCGAGCCAGCATTACCGCTGAGCTCCACCTCTTGTCCGATCAGTGACCGCCTTAGATTCTCATGGGAGCAGGAACCCTTTTGTGAACTGTGTATGTGAGGTACACTCCTATGAGAATCTAACTAACGCCTCATGATCTAAGGTATAACAATTTCATCCTGAAACCATCCCCCTATGCCCAGCACTTTGGGAGGCCAAGGCAGGAGGACTGCTTGAGTCAAAGGGTTCCGTGGAAAAATTGTCTTCCATGAAACCCAACCCCGGTGCCAAATAGGTTGGGGAGCACTGGTTTAAAGTACCTTCGGTACTGGGACTAACCTCAGACACTAACCTCTTCTTCCCAGATACTAACCTCACCACAAAGGTTGTTTCAAAGTAAATAAAAAGGAGAAAGACAGAGAGAGAGAGAATAATCAAACTAAAGGTAATGTCAGTGGTGGGTTTTGTGTATACGCTTATGCCTAGTTTTAACAAAAAAACTACAGCATCTAGACAAATAATGTCTGCCTCATTTTTGTGATAATGCAATTTGACCATTTTCGGAACCAGATTTGCTGATATCTAACCTATTTATTATATTCCTGTGTTGGAAACATTCAACTGATGGAGAGCTTTCTTTGTCTTAGGAACTCTTACATTCCTTGCTCTATAAAACCCATTCCTACCAGAGAACTCAGTATTTAGTTTTCCCTTCATTCTTGGATGGATTTTAAAATAGAAAGAAAGTCACTTACTAGTCAATGCATGATGTAGGGATGTCCAGGAAACATCTGTGACAATTATTTTCCTGTTTTGCTTCATTTTATTGTTCTTTTCCAAACTGATGTTATTTCTCAAAAATAGCTACAGAAAATTCCATTTCTCTCACATAATGGTAAATAAGCTGAACCCCAAAATGCACTCATTTTAATTTTTGCTACAATTCTATTAGATTTGCCTATGTTTTCACTCCATATTCTAATTTTTAAAATTGATGTACATAGAATAAGTCATTACTTGACCCCTGCCCCTTCTCTTTTGGATGGAGAACTACTTAAGTGCAGTCTTTATGTGACTTTCATGGCTAGAGCTCATGCTTGTAACTACAAAGAATTAAAAAAATCACTTGGGAACCATCTTTTCCAATTATAGCTTTGTTAATTCTCAGATGAGCAAATATTACAAGACAGCAGAAGAATAAGCAAAACAATAGAAACAAAAATTTGAGGCAGATATTAATAATGTGGGACCTCTTCGAAGCCAGCCACCAATTTCTCCTCATCTAACAGTGCACTATTTCCTTTTGTCAGCTATTTCTTGCCATTAATCCTTCTATAATTGCCAATATTTCACTCCAGTCTTTCAACCTTGCCAGGCAACAACTGTAAGTGCTTCAATGCTTGCATTGTACACAGGCAGCTCAAGAGACCAATATCAGCCTGATTTTTACACAGATAGAACTCCATAGGAGTTATGCTACAGCAACTCTAGATGTTCTTAAAAACTAAGGGTGTTAAACTATAGGAAAGAAAAAGATTAAAATTTCCAGAATGCTCCCTCCTTATTCTTTACTTTTTCTTCACACAGAGCAATATTTATCATTTCTAAACTACAGTGACTGGCTCATCATCAAAACATTTTTTAAGCCCTAAAAGTTATAACATTTGTATAACATTCTTCAAAAAATTAAAACATATATTTTTTAAAAACCCCAGGCTGGGCACAGTAGCTCCCGCCTATAATCCCAGCATTTTGGGAGGCCAAGGCAGGAGGATCATTTGAGCCAAGGAGTTTAAGATGCAGCCTAGGCAACAAAGCAAGAACCCATGTCTACAAAAAACTTAAAAAATGAGCCAGGAGCGGTGGCATGTACCTATATTCCCAGCTACTTGGGAGGCTGGGGTGGGGAGATCAGTTGAGCCCAAGGGTTTGAGGTTGAAGTGACCTATGATTGCACCACTACACTGCAGCATGAGTGACAGAGTGAGACCCCATCTGGAAAAAAAACAAAAAACAAAGAAACAAAAAAAAGGTCTTTTAAAAAGGCAATTTGTCACAAGGATTAACTGTTAAGAATACCTGCTTACCTATTCTGTTGTATTGGCCTATTAAGAATACACACACACACACACACACACACACATTGTTTAGAGAATATGTCATAAATATATATTATTTGTTTAGAAGTCCAATAATATAATAATGTCTAGAAAATCAAAAAATACTAATGGAAAGATACATATACGTGTGTGTGTGTGTGTGTGTGTGTGTGTGTGTGTGTGTTTAGAAGTCAAAAGACCTTGTCTGGCATCATGGATCTACTCAAAGTTTTAATCTTGGGCAAGGCACCTACATTTTCTAAACGTCAGTTTTCTCATTTATAATATAAAGATAACATCAGTCATGACAAAATCAGATAATTGCTGGGAATATGAAATTATAGAATGTCAGGATTAATGTACTTGATGTTTAAATGGTATCAGAAATTGTTAAAAATCAGTTTAAAATTAGGACAAAAAATAAAAAAGAATAATGATTAACTTAAATTTACTGATACTCAATGCTGAGATACTCCATTATTTTGACTACTTTATACCAGCTTTGAGGATGGTTTAATAAGTGTACTGAGTCTCAACGGAGTCTTAGAGTTCTTTCTCTGAAATATCTTTATAGAATAATGTGGTAGGCTGAGAAATGACACTCAAAAAGGTATTCATGTCCTAATCCCTGGAAGCTGTGAATGTTACCTTTATGACCAAAACTGGTCTTTGCATATATGATTAAGGAAAATATATTTAGATAAGGAGATTATATCAATAAATATATTGAGATAAGGAGATCATCTCAATAAATATATTGAGATAAGGAGATTATCCTGGATTATCTGGGTGTATCTACATGTAATCACAAGTATCCTTATAAATAAGAAGGAGGCAAAGGGAGATTTTACACACACAGCAGAGGAATAAGCAATGTGACCATGGAGACCATGGGACTGATGCCTCTACAAGCCAAGGAATGTTGACAGTCACCAGAAGCTAGAAGAGGCAAATAAGGGAATTCTCCTCTAGAATACCAAAATGGAGTGTGGCCCTATTGATGCCTTGATTTCAGGCCTGAGAAACTGATTGCAGACTTCTGACATCCAGTTCTGTAAGAGAATAAATATCTGTTCTTCTAAGCCACTAAATTTGTGGTCATTTATTATAACAGGCTTAGGAAATTAACATAGGCACTTTAGCCTACAGCTACTAGATATCCTTGCATAGGGGGCAAGACAGATATGCTTGATATAATACTTTGCTTCATAATAAATAAGGTATGTAAAGCAACAAGCGTGGAATAGCTGCTTATAAAATAGGCGTCTTTCTTCTTACATTCTGTTGCAAAGAATGAGCACATGGTACCGTCAAATGGCAACCCTTTATCGAGAATCACCCTATGCCAAATAACATTTAGTTGTCTATTTGTATACATTATTTCATCTCTACAATAATCCTCTAATCACATTTTCCAGATGAGGATACCAAGAAACTGTAGATTATAAAACCTGCCCAAGTCGCACAGTAATTGCCAGAGCCAGGACTTCTCCTGCAGGCAGTCTGATCCAGAGTCCATATTTTATCTATCAAACAACACTGTATCTCAGTGTAACAGAACCAGACACAAATGTGATTTTCAAGGAAGTTACATTCAAGAAGCATCAAGACAACAATGTAGATACACTATCAACTTACATAAGATCCTTAGTTTCCTGGAAAAAAAAATTATATGTAGGCACGTTTCTCTTAGAAACTCATTCTGTCCAGAGCAGTGTAACAGTGCAGAGACAGCTTCTAGCTACAAGATAGACTATGTGTCTGTCCTGCCTCTCCCAGGAAGGGTAAAGGCAGAGAGAAATAGAGGATCTGTTCAGAACTCCACGTGACATATTTTACCGCCCTAATTAGTGTAGCCTGAAGCCTGTCCCTTGTCAGTGTGGTCAACTATGTCTTTCACTCATTTCATCAACAAATAGTTATTGAGTGTCAATCACATGAAGAGGACACTCTTAGCATTGCTGCCAGGGGTGCAGAGGTAAACAATACATCCCTCTGACCCTGAAGGAATTCACAATGTAGCAAGAGATCCAGGCTGCCATTTTGGGTTTCCAAAGCACTTCATGACCCAGTACTGTTCCATTTGGGTCTCACCGCTTACCATAAACCGTAGTGAGATATATTTTATTTGGTGCTGTTTGAATTATTATTTATAAGCATTGCTGAAGGTTTTATTTCCATCATAAACAGAGTGTTTCCTTGGAATATTTAGAATGATATTTTAAGGACAGCTGTTCTAGGGGATTCTGTACTCTATAGTCCTATCGGGTCTGCCCTATAGGCACTGAGGTTCTGCCCTATAGGCACTGAGCTATAAAAGCAACCCTGTGAAAACCAAGAATGCATGTCATTCTATTCACACACCAGTCAAAAACTGAGTTCAGAATTCTATGTTCCTCCTGGAAGACTTGGGTACATTAAAAGCATCTAAAACAGAATTTTTCCTTCACTGTCTGTGAGTCTTCAGACCCTGAGATAATAATGGAAACTTGCTGTATTTTTCCCATGTAAAAGAGAGAAGACTGACATCTCAATTTTTTCCCAGACATTCTGATTCCTCTTTCTCCCCGAGCAATGTCAGAAGACCTTGACCTGTTTTCTGAAACAGACTGCATCAGTCAAGATCTTGTTTCACTTAATATGTAGAAACAGCCCATCCTAAGCCCGGAGAGAAGAAAAATATATTTCACCTCTGTAGGTCATCTTTTATTCAACTTTAGAAATATTAACTAAAAGCTCTAAAATATTAAGTTAAGAAAATCATTGCATATAATTTTCATGACATTAAGAATCTGTTCTCTGAACTATTGCTCTAATCTTCAAAATATTAAAACATCAATTTGTGAACATCAACACAAATGATTTCACCTTACAAATGCTGCACAGACACAAATAAAATTTTTAATTGGGAGACTTTTGTCATCTACACTGCATTGTAGACAAGTTCTAGAAGCAGCAGCCTTTCTTGGTGGACCACTGTGAATTTCTCGTATTTAAGGACCAGTATTCACAGTTACCTATCATATGCCATGCGTGGATATACACAACAAATGAATAAAATGCAATTGTTGTATCTGTCCACAAAAACAATTATGGAACACTATATGCAAGCCACAGTGCTCAGTGACTTCCATATATAATAGTTCCTTTGTAAGAACACATAAACAGATGTAGGCCTTTATTCAAACTCCTACAATGTGTCAGGCATCATTTTAGGTGCTTTAAACATATTATTTTCAACTCCCCCAAATTAGAGAGGTAGATATTATGATCCCCAGTTTAGAGATGGAATTCTAGAAGGTTACATTGTAAGTATGTTGTAGAATTAGAATTTGAGTCTACGACTCCAAAGCTCTTGCTTTCTCTCAGTATAAAATCACAAGCAACATGTGACAAGCAGTGAATGGGTCCTACAGTATCTATCTAGAAGTCTCTTCAAATTTCACCAAAGTCCTACAAACTCGTCGAGTGGAAGGGAAGGCAGTGAAAGTGTGCTAATCTCAATGTTTACAGATGATAAACAAGATAGACCAGATGCTAGGTATACTCAGGCAACACTAACCTTTTCTGAAACTACCTGGGACTGGTTGTGAGATATTGTGGTGAATGGACCAGGATGCTACAAAACCCAAGTCAATTCAAAGCCTCATATACATAGCCACACATGCCCATACACAGTCTGTACATTGGCACATGTACACATATATATTTATAGCCCATCCTTTTCAGAACTAGGCCAGGAATAGCAATAGAGATGACAGGAAATACATGAAATAAACCGTAATAATTTCTTTCTCCACCTTAGGACCCATAGCTATGTATCCTGGCAGAATTCCTTGGAACCTTAAACACAGAGGTACAGAAGTCCTAATCTCCTAGTTCACCACAAACTACCACAGAAAATGACGCTGGCGTTTTTCGGGACCAGTAAGAGAATGACATGTCAACCCTTCTGATGTGAATGGTATGAAAATGAGTGTTTACAATTTCTGTGATGTACTCTATTCATACAATCTCCTTCCACCTCATCTGTAAATGAAATCATCTATTTCAGAAGATAAATATAAACATTCACTGAGGTACTAATGTATGCAAGAATAACAAGCCCAGTATCTTGTGCATGATAGATGTTTAATAAATTAAAATAAAGATATAGTACCTGCAAGTACTTTACAATTCATCAGTGATTCTCAGATTTTTCCTAAAATTTGAAGGCCTAATCGGCCTTTTAAGAAAGAAAGGAGCAGTATATGGAAATATGATTTTGGAGGTGGTAAAAATGTTACAGGATCTCTGAGGTGTCGATTTTTCTGGCTAGAAAACCCTGTGGCCGCAGGGCCCTTGCCCAAGTTCTTGTCCTGTGTCCAGGAAGAATGAGGTATGCAGACAAGCCAAGGGTAAAGAAGAAGAGTTTTATTTAGGGTTAGAGCAGCTCAGAGGAGTGGGTAGCTCCTCTCTGTAGGCAGGTTGTCCAGTCAAGTGTTCAGCTTTTAGCAGAGAGGAGGCCCTGGAGAGAGTGGCTTATCTCCACAGGCAAATCATTCCCACGTCTCAGCAGGTCTTTGAAGCTCTCAGCAGAGAGGGTAGCTCCTCTCTGCCTGGCAGGTCCTCTCTGCATCTCTCAGCAGAGAGCATATTCCTCTCTGCATCTGGTCATGGCATCGTCTCCAGCTCTCTGTAGCTGGTCATTGGGTCTCATGACTCTCTTCCCTCTTTGTCCTCTGACTGTCCTTTGCCCTGCTCTGTCTGAGCCCAGGACTTTTACAGACCTCAGAGGAGAGGAAGTACATGCTGATTGGTCCATGGGTGGGCCCAGAAGAGGCACCATGAGTCCTCATTCTGGTCCACACAACTGGCAGCTGATTCCCCTGGCCTTCAGGGCCTCCCTGGCCCACAGGTGGGGCCTTACTGGGGACCCCCATGCCTGTGGTCCCAGCTACTTGGGAGGTTGGGAAGAGAGGATCACTTGAGCCCAGAAGGTTAAGGCTGCATTGAGTCATGCACCACCACTGCACTCCAGCCTGGGTGACAAAGCAAGACCCCGTCTTAAAATATAAAAATAAAAAAATTACCTACTTTCACCAGGTATTTTACCCACATCCTCTCAAATTCTAACAGAAATCCTGCAAGCTAATTACTATTATGGCCGTATTATAGCTGTTCAAGTTAAGGCTAGAAAAATATAAGTCCAGGTCAGAAGAACTGCTAAGAAACAGAGCCTGAATCTGATGACAGATCCAAGTATATTTCAACACACTACATTGCCTCTCTATAAAAGGAGAGCTCACATTCTCATTATTTGGTAATACTGATCAACTTCACTATTATCATCAGACAAGAAGAATTGAGAGCCTACTGGTTATCAACAAAACAGAGAACAGAGAAGCAGCTCCTTAAAGAACACAGAATAGTTGAACAGCATGAAGAGATGATTAATGCTTCAAGACAACATATATTACTGCTTAAGGTGTAATATAAACAAGGGTTACCGGAGTTTTTGAGGACTAGAGGACTATCATGATCAGAATAAAGGACATTAGAAAGACAACCTTATTAGCACCCATTCGAATGATGCTGCAGAACAGTTTCTTAACCTTGACTACTATTGATATTTGGGGCTGATTAATTCTTTATTGTAGGCGCTTTACTGTGTATTGTAGGCTTAGCAGTATTCCTAGCCTATACCTGCTAAATTCCAGTGGCACTGCTCATTAATGACTATCAAAACTGTCCCCAGATATTGCCAAAGGTCCCATGGAAGAGCAAAATCATCCTAGTTGAAAATGTGTTGTAGAAAAATATTTAAAGATATGCAAGGTTTTTATAATATTATTTTAAGTAAAATAAATTTTAAATAGTTCAATAATATGAAATAATCAAAATATTATTTTAAATAAATAATAAATATTATTTTAAGTAAAACATAGTCATAAAATGTACTATCTGGTCCAATTTCATTTCTTGAAAAAATACATACATTTATAAAATACAGAACTTTAAGAATATCAAAATGTTAAAGTGATCATCAGCCTAGTGGTGGAATCATCAGTAATTTTTCTTTCTTCATTGTGTATTTTCTACTTTTTTCCCATTTACTACAATAAATATAAATTTATTTTGTGGCATATTATGACAGTCTAAGTGTTTCAGAAAATTATTTATTTTAAAATATGCATAGGAAAACATCTAATTCTAGAAAAAAAATAAATTTAAAAATGAAATAAAAATATTTCCTCATAAATTTAAACTCCAAGTTTGTGACTCACACATATTTTTAATCTTAATTTCTTCTACCTCTGTAGTCTCAGAAACTCTAAACTCAGAAAATATTCATACCACAAACATTCATCCTGGATCAGTTGGTGTCCCTGGATCACACAGCAAAAAAATGCCAAACTGCTCTGGAGGAATTCTTCCACGCTGTAGGCTTTAAGGAATGGAGATTTTCTACCAAAGGGAAAAAAATGTAACATATCTTCAGAAATGAGTCACAATAACTTGGGGATAAATCATCCCTGAGAAGGAGTCAATGGACACAAACAGGAATGTGAAATAACTGAAAGAGAATATAAATGCAACATATTTAAAGTGATAAGAGAAGGAATTAACTGCACTACCCTGAAAGGTAAGATATTATGAAAATAAGTAATCAGTAACTATCTGGAAATCCATGAAGTTTTGAGAAATGAAACCTACAATTGAAAAAAAAATTAGACAACTGAAAAATAAATCTGAGAAAATTCCTCTAGCACAGAGACAGAAATCATAAAAACCAAGTTAAAAATCATGGAAAACTAACTAACGAAGTCCAATATTTTTTAAGTAAGAGTTTTCAAAAGATAATTGAAAGAACAGGGAGAGACAATTTTAAAAAGTAGTAGTGAAAAATTGTCAGAATTGATTACATTCAAGAATTCTCAGCCTTAAGAAACCTAAGATAAACAGATTAAAAATCTACAGCAACACACGTAGCAGTGAATTGACAAAACAGGAAACAGACAACTAGATTGATAGCTGATTTCACAAAAGCACAGTGGGGATTGGAAATCAATGGGGAAATAACTTCAAAATGTTATGGCAAATAACTGTCAACCAAGTATTTTATTCTCAGATAAATATTATTCAACAGGGAACATATATTTTAAAAAACTGATACAAAGAGGATCCACAAGGAGTCACAATTACTTACTTCTGCTGAAAGAACTACTAAAAATGTAGTTTAGGAAGAAGGGAACTAAACTAAAATGAATGAATGAGATGCAAACTGCAAAGATGAGCAATAAAATGGGTAAATGTATAGCTAAATCTAAACAGATACTGCAGTGTAGAACAATAATGAAAATAAATAATTTGACGGAAAACAAGAGAGAACTAAGATCATTTCTCTCTGAGAAAACATATGCAATTATTTATGCATAAAATAAATGTTTGGAATTTGTTTTAAAATAAAGAAGAAATTATTTCTTTTATTTAAAATAAAGTATACATAGAAGGGATGAGGGAGAATGAAGAGGTACAGATGAAACAGATGGGACTTTACAGGTAGTTATTGAGGCCGAGTGAAGGGCACATACGGTTTATTATATGTTTCGCTATGCTTTTGTGAATAGATGTGACATTCAATTAGGAAAAGCTTAAAATAAAATACTGAAAGCAATAGTATATAAAACAGAAAGGAGGATTCAAGTCCAAGAATTTTCTGTCCGGATATGTTTTAGGAGGAGTAGAGAAGTACTGATTACCTTTAGGCTTTGTTAAATCAAGAATGGTATGTTACATATTTAAGGGCAGTTACTAAGTGAATAAATATAAAATAGACAATTTTCAAAACAATAAAAGGGAAAAATAGAATAAAGAAGAGTAATCACTACAGTAGAATGCAGGGATACAGAGGATAAAGAACAAAAGAATGATATATAGAAAGTGTAAAATAAGATGCTATAAATAAATAACACTAGTAATTATATAAGCAAATAGATTAACCCAGTAAAATTTATAAGATTTCAGTATGGATTTTAAAAAGAAAATTCAGGAGAGAGATCCAAGATGGCCAATTAGCAGCAGCTCAGGATTGTAGCTCCCAGTGAAAGCGTAGAGAGCGAGTGGACACTGCACTTTCAAATGAATTTTTATTGCCCACAGACCAGGAGATTCCCAGCGGAGGAGGCACACAGGTCGCCAGCGCGACTTTTTTGGCTGGTGCGGCTGTTTTGCCAGCACCCCAGCACAGCACTTCTTGGTGCGGAGTATACGGGACGAGGTGCCCTTTGAGTCGGGCTCGGCTGGTCTCATCCCCACAAGGAGAACAGCAATTGGAAACTATGAGGACTGAGAATTTCACAGCAAGCACAGCCAAACTGGGAAGGTCCAGCTCTGTGGGGAAGGGGCATCCGCCAAAGGAAAACTAAGAAACAGAAAAAACTTCATCACCGGACGGAGAGAGATCCAAGATGGCCAATTAGCAACAGCTCAGGATTGTAGCTCCCAGTGAAAGCGCAGAGAGCAAGCGGACATCGCAATTTCAGACGAATTTCTGTTGCCCACAAACTGGGAGCTACCGAGCGGAGGAGCCACACGGGTCACCAGCACGACTCTTTTGGCTGGCGCGGCTGTTTTGCCAGCGCCCTGGCGTGGCGCGGCGCTTCTCAGTGCAGAGTATACGGGACTGGGTGCCCTTTGAGTCGGGCTCGGCTGGTCCCATCCCCACAAGGAGAACAGCAATTGGAAGCGCTGAGGACTCAGAGTTTCATGGTAAGCACAGCTAAACCCAGGAAGGCCTAGCTCTGTGGAGAAAGGGTGTCCGCCGAAGGAAAACTAAGAAACAGAAAAAACTTCGTCACCAACAAGCAGGACGTCCACTCAGACCCAATCTGAAAGTCGGCAATTACAAAGATGACAGGTGGATAAATCCACAAAAATGGGAAGAAATCAGTGCAAAAAGGCTGAGAACACCCGAAATCAGAATGCCTCTCCTCCTACAGGGAATCGCAGCTCCTCACAAAACATACGTTTTTCTCAGTATCACATTACACCTATTTTAAAAGTGGATAATAAGAAACTTCTGTGAGCTAAAAGAACATGTACTAACCCAATGCAAAGAAACTAAGAACCTTGAAAGAAGACTTAATGAAATGCTAACGAGAATGGACAACTTAGAGAGGAATATAAATGAATTGATGGAGCTGAAAAACACAACACGAGAACTTCGCGAAGCATGCACAAGTTTCAACAGCCAAATTGACCAAGCAGAAGAAAGGATATCAGAGGTC